>JAAXCT010001073.1:0-243597 GCA_012490785.1 Eragrostis nindensis
CCCATTTCTATTTGTATTTTTGTAGGTTGGTGATTGGGTTAGAATCAAAGCAGCTGTACCATCCAACCCCAAATATGGGTGGGAGGATGTGACTCGTAATAGTATTGGGATTGTTCACAGTCTAGAAGAAGATGGTGATATGGGTGTTGCTTTCTGCTTCAGAAGTAAGCTTTTTCTTTTGCTCAGTTGCATACGTGGAGAAGGCACAGCCCTTTTGAGGTTGGGGGGAAAAGGTGCATGTGTTGCCTTCATATCACATCACAGCCAACACCCTTGGATGGTCGAATGAAACTGCCCGACCATTGGAGCCATATCAAGGATTGACATGGATGTGACTTTAAATATCAAGGTTTCTGGCAGAAAAGCTTGTGGAAGGAGCTCCTGGTGATGCGAGAGGCTTTCAGATTTTGAGGTTGGAGACTGGGTGCGCTCGAAGATATGTGAGCAGATCTACTTATATTGGAGTGTAGGTAAAATTAGCATTGCAGTAGTCCATAGCATTCAGGACTCTGGTTACTTGGAGTTGGCTGGTTGTTTTCAGGAATGGAAAATGGTTAACGCATAATGCAGATATTGAAAAAGTTCAGCCCTTCAAGATTGGTCAGCATTTCGGTTCCGTACTGGGATTTCAGAGCCTAGGGGGATGGCGAGATGCAAAGCCTGATTCTAGAGGCATAATCGCTGGTGTACATGCTGACGGAGAAGTAAGGGTAGCTTTCTTTGGTGTGCCTGGTTTGTGGAGAGGTGATCCTGCAGATCTGGAAATTGAGAAAATCTTTGAGGTTGGAGAGTGGGTTAGGCTGAGGGCTGACGCGAATCAGTGGAAGTCACTCAAGCCTGGTAGCATTGGTGTGGTGCATGGGGTTGATATCAAGGTGATGTTTGGGATGGGACCATCCATGTGGCGTTTTGTGGTTGAGCAGGAAAGGTGGGTAGGGCTTTCTAGTCAGCTTGAAGAAGTTAACAAGTTTGTTGTTGGTCAGCGTGTTCGATCAGAGGCTGTATCCGCCAGCCAAGATTTGGTTGTCCATCAAATCATTCAAGTATAGGTACTATCTCATCTATTGATGCTGATGGAAACTAAGGATTCATACACCCGCTGGTGCAAGGGCTTGGTTGATAGACCCAGCGGAGGTGAGAAAGTGGAGGAAGAGGAGGAAATATGTGTCGGAGACTGGGTAAAGGTTAAGGATTCCATTGCAGCACCCACATATCAATGGGGTGATGTTAACCACAACAGCATAGGGGTGGTCCACCGGGCTGAGGATGGAGAGCTCTGGATTGCTTTCTGTTTCTGTGAGAGACTGTGGTTATGCAAAGGATGGGAGGTTGAGAAGGTGAGGCCCTTCCGGCAAGGTGACAAAGTACGGATACGACCTGGTCTTGTTTCCCCAAGGTGGGGCTGGGGGATGGAGACCTATGCGAGCAAAGGCGAGATAGTAGGTGTCGATGCAAATGGAAAGCTGAGGATAAAATTTCGGTGGAGGGATAGATTATGGATTGGGGACCCTGCTGATATTGTTCTTGATGATGTTCAATCATTGGCGGAGTCTTCTAACGAGTTTTATTCATAGGCTTGCAGTATTCTTTTGACCCTTACCTGATTTCTTGCTCCCTTCCATTTAGCAGTATTTCAAATTTAGTAAGATCTCAATCTGCAGTGGAGGGGCAAGCTGCACATAGTTATCATCGCATAGGCATGGAGGGCTGTAATTTGTGTTGATAAACAGGGAATGAGAAGTGACAGCCATAGTTGAAATAGAGTTGATAACCACCACCTAGGTTTGTCAGTTTACATGTATAATTATGTGCCTGACACCTTGTTTTTTCCAGTGTATCATATACCTCTGTACAGGTTTGGACCTGAACATTAATTTGATTGATATTGCCTTGTATCGTTACTCTATTGGCTGTGCTGATACGTTCTGCAAGTCCCAGCACAACGTGGACAGTGGAGTGCCTGGCCGTTCCCCATGCCCTAGAACGCCGCTTCAGCACCCATAAGGTGGTGTGGTGTGCCTTTCCTAAGTAAGATGTTTCATCTGTTGTGCTGTTTTGATAGATAACAACTACTATATCACACAGCTATGGTGCCATGTATCAAAATGTATGTGCGCCGCGCATTTCAAACCATTGAGGTTGGTAGACTCGTTACTCCTATTTTAATGGATGTATTGATCAGCATACTGGATATCTGTTTTCCTTTATATTTACCTATAAAAAGAAACGTCACAAGTTTTGCAGTGTTTATTTGGATCCTTTTAAGTAAACGTAAAATGGTTGTATTGCTCGGATGGGGCAACGAGGTATGCCTTTTTCAGTTTTTCTTACATCCACACATATTACTACTCCAGTTCAAGTGGGAGAACTAATCATAAGTGAAAGCGAAGAAATTGAACGCCCATAAAAGAGAAAGATTCATAAAACTACAATGAATTGTGTCATTGTATAAGGAGAGTTCAACTTTTGATGTCAAATTTAGAAAGCTAGTACAACAGTTTTGGCCTTGTTTCAGAAGACTAACTTTATGTTCGGTCCCACTAGTACTTTGAGTCTGACTTGTGGACCCGACATAAAAGCTGTATATTTTTGAAACTGGGTGTTGTCAAAATCATAGTAGTTCTCTGGCCCAAAAGTTTTTGGAAACTTGACGCATCCATTGCGTATGAAAATGACCTCTGAAGTGAAACGGGGAACATCCGTTGGAAAAAGAAACAAGCAAATGTTGAGGATTTGTGAAACGAAGTTAACAAATTTTAGCCGCTTGTATTGCCTATGCATGTGGCTCCGTCCTTTCCTGTAAAGGCTCTGAGCAAAAATCTATCTTCAGTAGAGTGTCACATTCCCTCTAAAGGACTCATATTTGTTCATGCCTCCAAATTAACCCTATTTAGAGCCTTATCTTATACTTAAAGGCTCTGAGCAAAAATCTATCTTCAGTAGAGTGCCACATTCCCTCTAAAGGACTCATATTTGTTCATGCCTCCAAATTAACCCTCCCATTGTTTTCATGTCAATCCTTCACGCCCTCAAAAGCTAGATATTGTGGACCCCACGTGAAGTCCCCTCTCTCTCTCGCACTCCCTCCCTCCCGTGCGCTCCTTCTCAAGCCGCCTCCCCCATTGTCGTCCGTCACTCTTCGCCGAGATCTGACGCCGCCACCTGCCTGGGACACCGTGCCCTCTCCCACGCCGCCTCCCTCGTCGACGGTGAATCTCCTGCCCTTCCCCTTCCCTCCTTTCCCGACTCAGATATGAGCTCCACCGTCATGCGTGCCGCCCTACGCATGGCACTAGTGGTGGCTTGAGAGGCGGGAGTGGTAATGTTGGAGGCGAATTCGGTGAGGGGACGCTAATGATGGCGATTTTAATTTTATTTGATCGGTTTCATGAGTGGTGCTTCGATGTTTGTCGTTCATGATTTGTACTTGGTTGAACTATTTCTATTTGCATGACATTCTACGACCTCAGAAATATATGACAGCCTCTAGATGGTATTTTAAGAGATGCTCGTCGGGGAGCTGGCGGCGCGCCTGGGCAAGCTCGTGCGCAGCGCCATGGTCGTGTTCTCGAGTCGGAGCTGACGCGGCTATGCAAGAACGGCGGGGAGAGCGCATGGCGAGCCTGCGCAGTTATGGTGTTCGACAAAATGTTCAGAGGAAGTAGCAGCAACAGCTAACAAAATCTAGAAGATGCCGTTCAAATGTGAAATCGCTCTCCATTCCTCCAAACAAACATAAAACAGGGATCGTTCCAGCCCTTTAACCAAACATGTAATAGAATGGTTCCATCCTATAAAAATAGAATGGTTCCGTTCCGTCCCATTTAGTCTCAGAACCAAACACACATTTAGTATTTTCCTTAAGAAAATAGAAAACTATTTGTTCACCGGAGGCTGGAAAGGTGCGGAAACGGGCCAACGCCCTCGCACGCATCGCGACGCTTCGTGCGGTGGATTCTCCACTCTTCCGTTCTGATCACATCACCCTACACGGCTCCGTGCTGGCGAGGAAGCAGAGGGGAAAGGAGAGGGGAGGCAGGGCAGCACAAAACCCTCCTCCTTCGCCGCCGCCGGCCGCATTCCTCCGGGTACCGCAGCCGCCGCCTTTCTCCGGAGGTGAGGCCCCTCTCCTCTTCACTTCCCTTACCCGCTTCCGTAAAATGGTTAAGGTGGCGCTCAATTGAGCTGCGTGTTGGGGTCGGAACCCTCGTGCCCCGCGCAAGTCCATTCCGCCCCTGTGGCGGGGAGCCCCGGCCGAGGTGCGATTTCTAGTTGTGCGCTCGGGCTCCGAATGCTTGTTGTGTGGGGTTTTGTGCATTGTCCGATTTGGTGATCGATTTTGTGGGGGATCGTTTTGAGTGGAGACCCATTGGGAGTGCCTCCGCGTTTCTGATTCCTGTAGCCTAAACCATGTGCGCTTTGGATATTTTAGTATTTTGTTCTAGACTGACCCATGCCTTTATTCTAGGCCAAGCCTTTTTCTAAGATTCTGTTTCCGAATGATGGAAGCATGTGTGTGTGTTCTCATATGGTCGAATCGTATGGTATAATTGGTATTGGTGCGAAATGTCACATGATACGATATAAGCACAGTTTGTAAGTGCATTCCTCCTCATGAATCAAGCAGCCTGATCTTAGTGAGTCAGTGCTTTTGTTTATTGTGGCCTAAATTCTAATGTTTATGATACGAGGACGGTTTGTCTGAGCCTAGTGTAGTGTCCACACCGTAGTCCGTATTGGATTCGTTTACTTCTCTGAATTGGAGCTGTTATAAATACACTTTGTCGACGAATGTGATCTGTATTCTCTGTTTGGCTGCGCTATTTTGTGCATGGTTGGGCTGACATTGTTTGGAATTATCATTCACTCAACTAAACTTTTCTTTCGGCTGACGGTTTATGTTTCATATGGTGGTAGTGTGAAGGGATTGATGTGTATATGTATGTTGCTTTGATATGAAAGCTATTAAGTTGGTTTTTCTTTTTTGTGTTATTGTCAAGAAAACTGAAATTGGTTAGGCTGGGATTTTGTTGCATAAGCTTATGCACTAATCGAAATAGTTTAAAGTTAAAAAAAAAGAACTACAGTGCAGCCAGTTTATATTAAATTAAACATGAATATCTGTTACAGCATGCAAATCTTTTTTTTGTTGATTCGTATTTCACTAAACCATATGTCTGCTAAGTGGGGAAACCTTTTTTGTACAGAGCTATAAGTGGTCATGGAGCACCAACCTGCTGAAAAAGATGAGATATTTGTCTGGCCCTGGATGGGTGTTTTAGTTAATGTGCCTACAGAATGGAAGGATGGGCGTCAAGTTGGAGAAAGTGGAAATCGTCTGAAGGAGAAACTATCACAGTTTTGCCCACAGAAGGTTATTCCTTTGTGGAACTATAGAGGTCACACAGGGAATGCGATTCTGGAATTTGCAAAAGACGGAGCGGCTTTAAAATGCACTTGCCTTTGAAAATCACTTTGAGCCGAAGGATTTGGCAAGAGGGACGGAAGACGAGGAGGCACCGGGGGTCAGAGATGTTTTGATGGGTTGCAAGGGATGATGATCACAGATGTCACGGGCCTATAGGAGATTATTTGAAGAAAAATGGTGATCTGAAAACTGTTGCTGATCTTGAAAGTGAAGAACCCGTAAAACTGACAGGCTAGTTGCTAATTTGGCTAACCAAATCGAAGTGAAGAACAGGCACGTGCAAGAACTGGAGTTCAAATGCAATAAGACGACTGCAGCACTTGACAGGATGATGGATCAAAAGGAGCAGCTCCTCCATAGTTTACAATGAAGGTTTCTTCTTTTGGCCTTTAATTATTTATTATGTGTTCCATAATGGTTTACTTGTCGATGTATATGCATTTCTGTCTTCATACACGGAGATTCTAGTTCTTTGATGCCTTAAACTCTCTTCTTTTTTTTTGAAACCAGAAATTCGCAAGATCCAGCAAATCGCTCGTAGACATTCACAGAAGATCTTTGATGAGAATCAAAAGCTTCGTTCAGATCTTGAAGCCAAGATGCAGGAACTTGACTCGAGATCCAAGGATCTTGATGAGCTAGCTTCACAAAGCGATTATGACAGAAGGAACCTTGAACAAGAAAAGGAGAAGGTATTCTTCAACTTCTATTAATAAGGAGGAACTATGGAGCTATTTTTTATTGCCAGCACAATTTTGATTGTTTCTTGCCTTTCGCATGGCACAGTTTTTTATTCCTAGCATTTTACTTTCTCTTTTTACTTGTATTCACACACTCTATTTCCATATTATGACAGTAAGTGTGACTTAAAATAATATGCAAGTAAGTTGTCACATTCTACTTTGTTGGGAGGAAATGATGTCAGTGTTGAAATGCTAGGAATAAAATCGTACAGCTTATGTTTTTGAAATTTCCATTTAGTGCACATTCATACAACTTATGTTGTGCTTTTCTGTACAGAACAAAATCAAAACAAAGCATCTTATGAGGGCAACAGTGGAGCAACAGAAGGCCGATGAAAGCGTGCTTAAGCTTGTGGAAGAACAAAAGGTTTGGTTCTTGGCCAAATATATATTGTTTCATATGCTATTGTGATAAACTAATTTTATGAGTGTCTTACTGTGTTGATAATATAGCGTGAGAAAGAAGCTGCTCTGGACAAGATTCTCAAGTTAGAACATCAACTGAATGCCAAACAGAAGCTTGAGTTGGAAATACAACAGCTGCGGGGAAAATTGGAAGTAATGAAACATATGCCTGGTGAGGAAGATTTTGAATCAAAGAAGAAGATGGAAGAGCTCAGTAAGGAGCTAAAAGAAAAATGCGAGGAAATGGATGCAATGGAGTCGTTGAACCTGACTTTGGTTATCAAGGAAAGAAGAAGCAATGATGAACTGCAACATGCTAGGAAGGAGCTGATAAATGTAAATCAATTCATCGATTCACCAACTATTCAGTTTTAGTTCTTTCTTTCAGTGATGACACCTGTGCGATGCATGCTCTGCAGGGCTTTGCGGATCTGGCTGCTGGCCGAGCAAATATAGGCATCAAGAAAATGGGTGAGCTTGATTCCAAAGCATTTGCAAACGTCTTCCGAAAAAGATTATCGAAAGAGGACACAGAAATTACCTCTGCTATCATTTGTTCAAAGTGGCAAGAAGAAATTAAAAATCCAAACTGGCACCCTTTCAAGATTGTAACGGTTAATGGAAAAGAAACGGTACAATCTTCTATTGCTTACACTTGCTTCACTGCTTCCCTAGCTCTGGTAGTTTATAATTTTGTCACCAGTGTCCAGCAGAACTTCCAGTTTTGCAAATGTTTCCATGGTGCATTCGAGCATGTAATGGACATTTTGGTGCAGGAAGTTCTTTGTGAGGATGATGAGAAGCTTCGAGAGTTAAAAGAAGAGCATGGTGAAGAAATATATCTGTTGGTAAAAAAAGGACTGATTGAAACCAATGAGTACAATCCTAGTGGACGTTATCCTGTCAATGAGCTGTGGAACTACAAGGAAGACAGGAAAGCAACTCTGAAAGAAGTCCTCCAGTACGTCATGAAACAGTGGCGGATTAACAAGAGGAAGCGTTGAGCCAATTATCGGACTAAGTTATGTTTGTGTTTTGTTGAGCTAGAACAAGACATAGTATTGTTTTAGTAGTACTTTATTACTGTTAGCTCCTAATGATGGCTTTGTAAGAGTCTGATTAACTATAATTATCACTTTCTTAGTCGGATTCATCTGGATTATCCTGTGGTGGCATAACATTGACATGAGTGCTGCTGTTTGTCTAATTATGAAATGTAAATGACTTCAGAGATCTGCTGTCAGACATTCTGGAGCGAAGGCATATGAACCTTCCCAGTATCTTATGTGGTTTGGGAATGGTGTCTGATATTTATCTCTGCAACACTTTTGGACAGTTCTTTTAGCTTTGCGTTTACTGACTGATTACTTTAAGATGTGTTTGCCTGCGATGGTCTGCAGTAACCATACTATTTGTTCTTTGTGTGCTTGTGCGTTCTTGTTGATTTGACCGTATTGTATAAATTTGTAATGCGTCGATGATACTAGTCCAAGTGGCCTGTGTTAGGCCATGCCATGCCGGGAATTTTTTTTATTATTTAACCTTTTTTTAAGTAATATTTTAATAATAACCCGAACGGAACTGATTTTGCAGATCTAGCCCATTTTGTCGCGGGTAACGTAATGCCGCGACCAACAAGCTAGTCGCGGCAAGCAATATGGCGCGGCCGAACGACACGTCAGCGTTGACGGTCGGCGACCCGGAGTCGCGGCTATCCATTTGCCGCGACCAAGAACATAGTCGCGGCAACGCGATGGGCGCGACTAGGCATCCTGTCGCGGCGTTCTGTTTGGCGCGACTCGCCTGGTACTTAGCCCCCGGGCGCGGTCCCTCCTCTTTCTTCCTCCTCTCCTCGGTCCCTCTTCCTTCCTTCCTCTCCTCTGTCCGACCCCATCGCCCCAACCAAAGATTTTTCGAATCCGGCCGCCCTAGTTGGTGAATCGAGCCAAAATAGCGGGGCTACGCCTCTCCAAGGTAACTCCTCCATCTTGTCCAATTACATTTCCATATAGAGTTGAATTTAACCGGATTTAGGTAGTTAGGGTTTAGCATGTAGAAGGATGCGTGGTGATATATTTGATACGAATCGAAGTTAATCGGAGGTCGTGTATCGCTCGAAGGATGGATTGTAATGTGTGATTGACGTGTAGGATGGCTTGCATGTCATTTTTTAGGCAATGGTAATCGGGTAGATAATGTAAGAGCGAATGAGGTATATGTAGTTGTATGTATTGCATTTATGTGTAGGGAAGTATACAATCGTTTGGAGAACTTTGTAGATAGACCGTGTGGTTATGGCTTGCATGCCATTTATCCAGCAATGTTAATCAATGTGATAATATAAAGGTGAATTAGTTATATGTAGTTATATGTGTTGTAATTATGTTAAGGGAAGTAATAAATCGTTTGGGAAACTTTGTAGATGGAAAACATTGTTGTTGGAACGTTGAATAGGAATGATGATTTAGTTTTATGTATAGTGGTTACCTAAATCTTTTTTATAACGTTGTGCAGGGAGATGGCTCCTCACCCGCGGTACCGGCTCCTTGACACGTTGTACGATGACAAGCACCGCGCTCACCATCTTGTTGACCTTGGGCAGGTAATAAATTTTTCTTGACACAAAGCATAATGTAAGTCTTTCTTAAAATTTGAGTATGCAGTAATGTGACTGTAATTGTATTTGGTTGCAGGGGCTGACTCGTTTGCGGTCGCGGACCCACAAGCCTATGCCATGGGATGAGCGTTACGCTCCGTACATGCGACGGGCGGGGTTGCTGTCGTTAGCACGGTTGGTTATTGCAGGATTGCCTCTAACGGACTCACCTGCCCTCACGGCACTTGTGGACCGTTGGAGGCCAGAGACACATACTTTTCACTTGCCTTGTGGGGAGTTGACGGTGACTTTGCAAGACGTCGCTATGATCTTGGGTCTCCCAATCGACGGGCATGCCATGACAGGCATGGTGCAGCCGGCGGGATGGAGAGACATGGTTGAGGCTGCTTTGGGGTTGAGGCCGCCAGAGGTTGAGGAGAATGTGAAGGATAGGAGGACGACTGGGGTCAGCTCGGCTTGGCTGATGGAGAACTTCAGTCAATTGCATGCTGAAAATGTGGATGAAGCCACGGTTGAGAGGTTCGCTCGGGCTTGGTTGTGGCACTTAGTTGGCGGGTTCCTGTTCCCTGATGGGAGTGGAAGCACCATATCTTGGATGGTGTTTCCCATTATCGCAGGGCCATGGGAGACTATGGCCACTTACAGCTGGGGATCGGGAGTGCTTGCCTTCTTGTACCGGCAGCTTTGTGACGCGTGCCAGAGGATTGGACCCGGCTCCGGCATTGGAGGCTGTTTGTACCTGCTACAGGTTTGGATGTGGGAGCGGTTTCCTGTTGGTAGACCGGACCGTGCACTCGTGGAGGTAATTTTGAATGTTGTTGAACAATCCATCTATATGTATGTTGCCGATACTAATGAAAGTTTTTTTGTCTATGTAATGTAGGAGTGGCCATTTGAGGACGAAGAGTCTTTGCCAACTGTTGGGTTCCTTTGGAAGAATTGCATAAATGTGGTCGGCAACTCCAAAAGACGATACATGTCGTACATGAATGAGTTCGATGTGTTAACTCAGCATCAGGTGAGTTTTCTATAGCTGCAGAAAACAGTTATTTCCACTTGTTTGTTGCAATGTTTCGTAACAAGTACAGAACATATGTCGCTGCATTATATTGGTTAGGTCGAGTGGCACCCGTATGACCGTGATGAGATAATGCAAATGCCATTGAGTCCTTTGTGCAACCGTGATGCGGAGTTTTGGAGGTTGGAGATGCCCCTTATTTTTTATTATGCTGTGGAGTGGCACCTCCCACAACGCGTGATGCGTCAGTTTGACAGGCTCCAGGTTACAAATGTGGCATGCCCCACGACAAACAAAACTCTTCACAAGTATGTATTGTATCCCTAAATGATAAATTATGGCATTCGTATCAATAAATGAGAAATTTACATATATTGATTTATTTGGTTCTGTAGGTACGACAGGAGGAAGCAGAGGGGAGCCGTTGACTGGGCAGAGAAGCACCAACCATACATTTCTATGTGGGACACACGAGGGCAGCACACGACATGGCCATACAACGGACCGGCGCACAGGGCAGGGGCGTTCAAGGAATACTTGGAATGGTTGCATCAGAACTCTCGTCTGCACCTTCGACCTGCTTTTAGTGCTGCCCATATTGCCGATCTACCGGACTCGGACGACGATGATGACCTCATAGACGACTACGATGCGGCTACTCGGGTAGCCACTCAGTCGGAGAGAGCCCCGCTTCACAACTACACGGTGCGTAATTCGTATCACCGTTATAATAATTTGGTTCATATCTGTTTGTATTATCGATGAGTTTGTGTTTTTTTAATTAAAGGCTACTCAAATGGGCCGGCTTGCTAATGAGGCGGGACATGCGTTGCGCCACCCTCAAGGATCGGTAGAAGAGTTGGGAGCGCTACGAGCTTTTGCCCAGGTAAGCTTTGCCTATAATCTGCATTTTCAGTTATCTTGTGCATGTGGTTAACACAATCTGTTATAACTTGGGTTTCCTCGTCGCAGCGGGTGCGTAGGAGCTGCAGGCGGCTTGCCCTCAAGTTGAACTGCATTCAACAAGATGATATCGTGGCGGGAGAAGGATCGGAGAGAGCTCCGTCACGCACGCGGTCGCGGTCCAGCACAAGAACACCCTCTACATCCGCAACACGTAATGTTGGCACCACCAGCCGTGCACGTGAGCAATCGTCGGATAGTGATGATGGCGCCAATGACGAAGAGGAGAATCCTTCTTGTTATGATGACCAGGTAACTTGTTGGAAACCAATTGAACACGAACTTCTTCAATCTTTCCATTTTGATTGTACACGAACATGCATACTTATATGTAAGTGAGCTGAACCATTGTGTCATTCGTCGATATTGTAGGAGGTAATTGGCATGTCCCAATTTCCCGATGCACCCGGCTCTTCACAGCACTCTCCTCGGCGTCCCCAACCACGAAGGAGGAAGGATGTTCAGAGCGGCAATGTCCTTCCCACTGCCCCTGGCCGTATGAGGAAGAAGAGGAAGCCCTACACACCGGGGCCGTGACTTAACATGCTGCTATGTCTAATAACTTTAGAGCCCACCTTGCTTTGTGAAGTGATTAATAGTTCGGATGTCGGAACTTGTGTAATGGTGTTGGTATGTCGCAAATGTTTGTTGTGAACTATGTGGTAAACTATGTCGAATTTGGTTGTGGATATGTGATGTTGCCTGTGTGTCAATTTATGTTGCCTGTGGACGATGCATGATTTTGGTAAACGTGGGGCACAGCCATGAGTCGCGGCAAATCAAATGCCGCGACCAAGTCCCAGGAGTCGCGGCATCTTGAATGGCGCGACTAGTAGAGGAGCCGCGCCGATCAATTTGCCGCGACAAATGGGGAAATAAACGTCCCCCCGCAGCATGTTTTAGTCGACTGTCCGCTCATTTCTCCCTCCGCCGGTCGCCCCTGTGCGTCCGCCTTTCATTTCTCCGTGCGACCTGATCCGGCCGTATCGTTTTTGGAGTCTAAATCGTCGGCCTACTGCAAGGTACCCCGCAATCTTGACGAATTTTATGGAAATGTAGTTGTTTCCCGTTGCTCATGTGACATATATATGGGTTGAAATATTGCATGTATGCTGATGGAGCAACTAAATAGTATGTAAATTTTTTGCAGATGGAGCGAGTGGTTCGTATATTTTTCGGCGGAACGGTGGATCGGAATGGGGAATTGGTTAACATGTCCGAACAAGTTGTCACATTTGTGAAACCACCCATGTATAGTGAAGTCGAGACAAGAGCACAGTCATTTATTGGTGTTCAACATGGGTTGAGATTTCGAGGACGGTTCGATGCTGGTGGAGGTGGTAGAGCTCATTATGTTTTGTTAGAGTTGGGTAACGACGAAAATTGGTTGCTTTACAAGGAATGTTTGCATGACGCACAAGTTAGAATCGCTGAAGTAATAGTAGATGTTGTTGACCGTGATGCAACAAACAGATGTGGTCGTGGTGGTGCTGCCATTGATGCTCCGTTGATGTCGGGAGAGGATCAGCCCGTTGATGGTCTGACTCAAGAAGGCCCTCCGATGCATGATCTTGGTTGTTCATTCGTGCCTACAACAATGGGCGATGGCATGGATGGCTCGATCGCGGGGTTTGATCTTGCCGTGGTAAACAACGACTTCGACAATGACACATTTGAGGAAGAGGATAGAGAACAAGATGAAGAAGATAATATTGAACACATAGTTGCTGCCGCATCGGACACCGAGAGCGACAGTGACCAAGAGGAGGACCATGCCGATAATGACGAGGATGCGGTACCAACAGGACGTGAAGATGTCCCAAGAGGAGAGGGCAGTGGTGGAACTTATGGGGTTGACACAGGAGATGAGGATGTCCGACGAGAGGAAGTTTTGGGAATGGAAGGGTTGCGCCGTGAGAGACACCGGGTGGAGAGTACCGTTAATGCGGAGGTAAATTGGAGTGCAATATACAGTGAGGAGGATCGACGTGCATTGCGGGCGATGAAAGTTTCTTTACCAAAGGCACCACTACACGTGGACGTCAGTGGAACGACGAATGCATTAAGTGATAATGCTTTCCTGTTAAGGGATGGGAGGCCAGACAGCACAAATCCGTTCATCAAGAAGGGTATGATATTTGATTCTATGGAAGACCTGAAGCTCTTTTTTGAGGATTATGCGGTGCGGCATCACAGGCCATTCTATGTCACACACTCCAGTAAGGACGAGAGGTACACAGTCAGGTGTAAGAGCAGGACATGTTCATGGGGTGTCTGGGCTCGTCTAATAAAGACAGACGGCAAACGTTGGAAGGTGACAAACGTCAAACAACCTCACACATGCGCATCTGCACATATTGCTCAGGTGCATTCTCAGTGCACGGCCAGATACCTTGGACTCCGCATCGCAGCACTCGTCTGGGCGGACACCAACATCACTGTCTCGTCGTTGATTGAGGCAATTCATGGGTTCACTGGTTATCGAGTGAAATATAGCAAGGCATGGAGGGCAAAACAATTTGCGATGGCAGAACTATGGGGAGATTGGAAGGACTCGTACAACAGGGTTGCACGCCTTCTTAGTGGAATTGCGCATTTTAATCCCGGGACTAAATATTTCATTGATACCGGAGGCAAGCATTGCAGCGATGGTAATGGATGGATGAAACCGGTTCTTCGCCGAGTGTTTTGGTCTTTTCCTCAATGCGTTGAGGCATTTAAACATTGCAGACCCGTAATTAGTGTCGATGCCACTTTCTTGACGGGCAAGTACAAGGGGACATTGATGGTCGCTGTTGGGATTGATGCGGAGGATCAATTGATTCCTATTGCTTTTGCTATAACGGAGGGTGAGAACAATGACAGCTGGTCTTGGTTCCTAAGACATGTGCGGCGTCATGTAATTGGGTCAGGGAGACAGGTTTGCATGATATCGGATAGGCACCAAGGTCTTTTAAATGCTGGCAGAGAGGAGATAGATGGATACCCTCCTCTAGTGCATAGGTGGTGCATGCGTCACTTTGCGGCGAACATTTGGAAGAGGCAAAAAAAGAAGGAAGTTGTAAGTGCACTAAAGCTTCTATGCAAAGCTAAGGTGGAGAGGACATTTAACAAGAGGCTAGAAGATTTGGAAAAGGTTATGAACGGCCGTGCAAAGGATTGGTTGCGGCGACAAATGATGGACAAGGATAAGTGGGCGCAAGCTTATGATGACGGCGGCTACCGATACGGCATAATGACCACAAATATCTCAGAGGTCTTCAACAATGTCCTTAAAGGGATACGAGCAATGCCTGTGGCCGCCATCGTCGAGTTCACATTTCACAAATGTAATTTTTACTTTGTCACCCGGTGGCAGAAGGCCCGAAATGCAATAGATGTGGGTAAGAAATGGGGAGATGGCATGGCTAAGAAACTAGAAGAGGAAGGCAAGGTCTCTACGAATCAAGAAGCACGTTTATTCGACCCAAGGCTTTTTGTGTACGATGTTCGTTCAGTGAGTCATACCGACATGGGTGGTGAGAGGTCCGGCGGCCGTCAATATAGGGTGGAGATAGGTGACAATGTTACATGCACATGCATGACTCCTCAATTGTTTCATTTTCCTTGCTCTCATGTCATCACAGCGTGCCGTTCGCGACGTGTGGACTACGAGTCACCAACTTATATGAGTCCTTACTACTCCAAACTATCTGCTTTAAGAACATGGGAGACAACTTTTGAACCATGTCTTGATAGCACGCACTGGCCGGAATATACCGGATTGGACTACGTTCCTGACGTTTTGCTACTGAAGGACAAAAAGGGCAGGCGGAAAAAGAAAAGGTTGCGAAACGAGCTCGATGACATGCAAAAAGGCTACGGCGACGATATGTATGGATTTGGGGACTTCAATGAGGCCCCTACAAAAGTGCGTTGCACATTATGTCACGAAGAAGGCCACAGAATTGAGCACCACAAAATGGGTCCAAAAAACAAACCAAGACGTAGGGCTAACACAACTCGTCGGGGATCTGCAAATAGTAGGGCTCTTCATGTTGCTTCCTCAAGTTCAACGCAGGTAACATATTCATTCGTTCAATTATTGTATTTGTATGAACCATGTTACACATAATAACTATGTTTCATTTGAACTAAGTTGGTGACCAAATTGTAATGTTTTGCAGGTACATGGGCCCCCACCCGCGCTACCCGCTCCTTGACACCATGTACGATGACACGCACCGCGACCACCATATGGTCATTTGATGTCAAACACCGTAGGATGTGTTGCAACATGTGTTGGAAAATTGTTTCTTTCTATTTTGATCAATGAATATTGAACTATGTAACATGTCACATGTATTTTGTTAAAGTTCGACATGCCTTGTGATTCCACTATGTTGTTTCTTTCAATTTTGTTCTATGATTATTGATTTCGTAAGGACATTACAACATCAAACCTGGTATTTGGCAGGTTCACAGCAGTCGCGCCAAACAGGTTTCCGCGACCGGGACTTAGAATTTTTTCCCCATCGTCGACCTCCATTCCGGCACTGCAAAGTCGGGAGGCGTGGCGCGACTCGCCATTATGTCGCGGCGAACAGATTACCGCGACTTCTGTATTAGTCGCGTCAAACAGTTTGCCGCGACCGGGACTTGGAATTTTTTTGCGCCCACCGTCGACCTCCATTTCGGCACTGCAAAGTCGGGAGGCGTGGCGCGACTCGCCTTTCGGTCGCGGCGAACAGATTACCGCGACTACGACTTAGAATTTTTTTGCCCATCGTCGACCTCCGTTTCGGCACTGCAAAGTCGGGGGCTCTGGCGCGACTCGCCTTCGAGTCGCGGTAACCTGTTTGGCGCGACTGCTGTGAAGAGGCTGACTACACAACCTACATCAGACATACCAACTATTAGCATCCTCAATGATGACAGTGCCCCAATGTGTATTGATTTGTTCTGTAAATGCCCGCATCACAAGCCTATCGGATGGCCATAAATTATTACTATGTTTATGTTGCATATACATTATTGTAAAAGATGATACTATGTTAATTTGGTGGATGACCCAGCCAACGCTTCTCTTATTTATTGACCATGGCAACAACATCATACTGTACTTAGACATCTCCGGTCCACCGACGTATATTTAACAAAATCAATTGGACATGCACATCTCAGTCTAAATAATTGAGGTCACTATTAAACACATATTAAAGTATCACCACATGACATCATTACACACGACATGACATCATTACATGATAGTCCAACCTTCACATACGATTACAATCCTAATTAGTATTACAAGCCATAATTCGTTGTTCTTATTTACAACACCAAAATACAACGAACATCTTATATGTCATCACTCATGGTCCGAATTCTTCTCAATGGATTTGTCCCCTTGTAAATTTTTTGCAATACCCACCATTTTGTCGATAGCTTCACCATCCATCATCAATTGAATGGCCGTCCTGTTCTCTTCCGCTTTCCTCTTACGCTCCTCCTTTGCCTCCTCTTCCTCTTCTATCTTTCTCTTCTTCTTTATCTCAGCCACCTTGTAAAAGTAATGCTCCCACGAATTCGGGTCCTTCACTCTTGCCTCATACTCTTCCTGGGCCCGTTTCCTCCTCGCTTCCTCATCCTTTCTCCGCTTCTCCTCAATATAAACAGGATCACATAATTGTTTCATTCTTGTCATAGCCCAATCCATGCATTCTCTTGCTGAGTTGAACCTCAACCTATAAGGGGCGTCCAACAACGACCAACAACTCTTTGGAGGATACTTATCACGATTGCGCCTCCAGTGCTCAATTACCACCTCTGCCTCTGGACCCTCACACAACGGATGGGGCTCGACTTTCAACTCAGAACATATAGTCTTGTAAATAAAAGATGGCGGCGTTGTGAGATACTTATGCCTCATTTCCCTCCTTCTATTGGCCAAGGCTTTCCTATAGTACTCTGGGCCCCTCTTCCTCGCCTCCCTCAGGAATTTCTCCTTTCCTTCAAATGTCTCCCAATCGCACTTTATGGTATCCTGCACAGAACATTGAACAGTACTTAATATCGCTCATATTTCCAACTCCATAAGGACCTCAATACGATGACTCACCCATTCATCATCTTCACCCACTGTGTTGCCGCAGTAGTATCCATACCCTAGCTGCGATGGTACAACTCCTTGCCTAGCACGCACTCCACATCGACACAGCAGAGGTGGGCTCTCCCAACATGGCAATTTCTCTCCATACAGCACATCATCAGGCAAAGAATCCGGATGGGGGTAGTGTGACTTCGGACCATGAGGATACTCCCAAAAGTCGCAACCTCTTTTGTTGCCCTGCATTATTTCACCAAACAATACAAAATCAATGACCATTTCGAATCAAGTCTCCGGAAATCATACAAATAAAAGACAAATATACTTCACCAACCGTTAGTTCTATAGGACATCTCCAAAAAGGACAATATTTCAAACCCGGAGGCGGCCTCTCTATCTCAGCCCGATAACCACATTTGCACATCGGAGGGTTAAGCTTACGCTCCGCTGCTTTTGCCAACTTCTCTTCCCTAGTCATTATGGGTGGATTTGGGGGAGGAGGCACCCATCGCTTGAACTTCTCGAAAGGTGCCCTCTTTACTGTCCATGGTACCAAAAGGATCCTATGATCATACTTCTCTGGACCATCGATCCATTGGAAGAAGTCGCATCCATCAATACCCTACAATAGCAAACTCATGAATCATGTTTACGTCTTTTATCTGGCTATGCAACATATTTAACAGTACAATGTTACTTACATTTTTTGCACAACAGAAGTATGCACGCGCCGCAGTTAATGGATGCCTTGATTGTGTAACAACGGGGGTACTATTACAATGGCACTTCGGAATTGGATATGGAGACGGCACCGGAGCATCCCACATACATTCAACGGGACATTCGTACCTCCTGATTCCCGTCATTCTACAATGAAGTTAAATACAGTCAAAACCTTCTCTTATTTTCCTTTTTCTAATTATTCACAAATGTTATGTTGCCATAATACCATGCATAATTTAATTCATATTATGATGTTCCTCCTACATGTCTGTTCATCTATACACAACATTCGGGTCACGATAATTGTAAAAACTATATTGCAACCCTAACTAAGTACCTAAAACCCTAAGTACCTAAAACCCGCGAAAATGAAGTACATTTCCAGTTTTAGTTGGACAAGATGGAGGAGTTACCTTGGAGAGGCGTAGCCCCGCTATTTTGGCTCGATTCACCAACTAGGGCGGCCGGATTCGAAAAATCTTTGGTTGGGGCGATGGGGTCGGACAGAGGAGAGGGAGGAAGGAAGAGGGACCGAAGAGAGGAGGAAGAAAGAGGAGGGACTAAGTAGCAGGCGAGTCGCGCCAAACAGAACGCCGCGACAGGATGCTTAGTCGCGCCCATCGCGTTGCCGCGACTATGTTCTTGGTCGCGGCAAATGGATAGCCGCGACTCCTGGTCGCCGACCGTCAACGCTGACGTGTCGTTCGGCCGCGCCATATTGCTTGCCGCGACTAGCTTGTTGGTCGCGGCATTACGTTACCCGCGACAAAATGGGCTAGATCTGCAAAATCAGTTCCGTTCGGGTTATTATTAAAATATTATTTAAAAAAAGTTAAATAATAAAAAAAATTCTGTGTTAGGCCATGCCATTTTTATTTTTTAATCCTTTTTTAACTAATATTTTAATAATAGACCGATCAGAACTAAATTTGCAAATCTAGCCTATTTTGTCGCGCCAAACCGATTGGACTGACCAATACTGTAGTCGCGCCAACCTGACTGGCGTGACTAACTTCCACGTCAGCTGGCCGCCACATCAGAATTTAGTCACGCCAAATAGGTTGGCGTGACTAAAGTTGGAGTCCCGGCGACTGGTTCGGCGCGACTGAGACGCAGTGCGCAATACTCCGGCTAGGTACATGTACTGACGTGTGAGTTAGGCAAATGCACCCTGGATATTACCTTGTGGACTGACATACTTTGAAGCCTCCCATCCGGACCGTCCGGTACATATACTGACGCTGAATTATTTTTTCTTCTATCAAAAGAGAACAAAGAAAAGGAAAGGAAGCCCATTCTCCACGTATCCCCATCAAAACCAAGAGCCTGTGCGTGAGCAGTGAGCCTGAGCATTGTGCAGAACAAAGAACAAAAAGGCTGTGCGTGAGTGAATAGTACTTAATCCATTTCAAAATGTAAGTATTTGTTGACTTTAGACATTAGGTTTGACCGTTCGTCTTATTTAAATTTTTTTATGAAAATATAAGAACGAATAAGTCATGCTTGAAATATATAAATGATAAATCAAATAGTAAAAAAATAAATGATATTTTCACAAATTTTTTGAATAAGACGAACGGTCAAACTTGAGATACAGAAGTCAACAAATGCTTACATTTTAGAACGAAGGTAGTACTCCAGTGCGTGAGTGAGTAGTACTACACTGATGAGTTTGACCATCTAGCTGCATGCCTCCCCACCGAGTTGGTATTGAGGATTTAGTCCTTCCTATTTTTCTCATGAGAAGGTACGGTGAATTTGGTTTCTTCATAGGGGCTGAAGGTAATTGTAAGAGAGATAGATTTGTTGTATAACAGTAGATTGTATTGCAATGAGCCTCTCTCGGTTAGTATATACACGAGAGTACATGACTCGGAGGGCAAAGCACCTCCGAGATACATATGCCATTTCATGATATACAATTTCTAACCTACAAAATATACTTTATCAGTAACGGTATCAACAACGTCAGCAACTTCGTGACAACATGAAGAATTAGGTTTTTGGACCGCGATATCGAGGCGGGAATGATATTGCAGCCAAGGTTCACAAAACCGCGGTAACCGGACCGGTTTATGCGAAAACCGTAGAAACCGGTCCGGTCCGGTTTACCCGGTAGTCCGGTTTTCGAATTCAAATTTAAACAAAAATATGTAAAAAAACTAGATGAAATTTGCAGCACAATGGTGGAACAAGAACTCGAAAATTCAATCGTTTGATGAGTCAAACAAATCAAGCAAGATTTCTGGGTTGAAAAAGGAAGGAAAAAAAGAAAAAACCTTTTTTTTGAACCAGCAAGCTTCTTTGATTTTTTTGACCAAGCAAACGATCGAATTTTTGTGTTCTTGTTTCACCATTAAGCTGCAAATTGCATCTAGTTTTTTTACATATTTTTTGTTTTATTTTTCTCAAATGTTCAATTTTTTATTTTTTAAAATAAAAAACCGGCGAATCGAGAAAAAGCAGACCGCATCGGTTTTCCGTTTTTTGATCCGGTTTTCCGGAAATTTCGGTCGGTTTACTGCCAAACCGGTCCGGTTTACCTGTCGGTTTGCAAATTTCATATTCAAATTTTGCAAATTTAGTTTTGGTTTCAATCAGTTTATTATTAAAATATTAATTAAAAAGGATTATGAAAATACAAAAATCCATATCTTTTATGGCAAAATATTCATGTCAAAGTTTGATGGTAGTTTCCAGTTTACTAGTCGTTGTGTTATAATAGTAAAATGTGGTAGAAGCAAATAGGCAATAGAAACCACGTCGCTATGAAAATACTTGGGCTACGTTCGGATACCCTCTAAAGTTTTTTGAGAGGTCACATCAAAGATGCCGGCACGATTTATGTGTACTAAACAAAGTCAAATTACAAAACTAAGTTCAGGACTCCCGTCTATTTCACGAGACGAACGTAATGAGGGTAATTAAGCGGCGATTAGACGATGGTTACTGTAGCATCACTGTGTCAAAACATTGATTAATTAGGTTCATTAGATTCGTCTCGAAAAATAGAGCTCATCTGCAGAAAGGTTTTGTAATTAAATTTATTTAGTACTCCTAAATAGTAAGATTCTTTTTAATTTAGAGGGGTATAAAGTTTAGAGGGTTTTTAGAGGGGGAACCGAACGCGCCCTTGATGTATGTTTTCCTGAAGCATACATCCCATCAAGAGTTGAAAAAAAATTACTATGGCCCCGTTCGGATAGGTCTATAAAGTGCCCTCTAAAGTTTATACCCCTTTAAAGTAAAAAGAATCTTACTATTTAGAGGTACTAAATAAAATTTAATTGCAAAACCTTTCTGCAGACGGACGTTATTTTCGAGACGAATCTAACGAGCCTAATTAATCAATGTTTTGACACAGTAATGCTACAGTAACCATCGTCTAATCGCCGCTTAATTACCCTCATTACGTTCGTCTCGCGAAATAGAGGGGGGTTCTGGACTTAGTTTTGTAATATGACTTTGTTTAATACACATAAATCGTGCCGGCATCTTTGATGTGACTACTACAGCACCCTCTAAAATGAAACGAACGCTACCTATAGTGCTTAATCCTCTCACGTGGACCTGTGAACTGTACCGTACTCCTACCAGACTGAAGAGAGAGACAACAGTAGAGTGAGAGAAATGAGTGGAGAGAGGTGAAGGCTGCTGCATGAGATAAAAGTACTTTAATTGGATGACTACAGAATGGCCGACAGAGAGAGGAAGCCGATGCGACAACTCAAGCTGCGTCGTCGTCACTTGTTGTAGCATGCCGTTTTGGTCGCGCAAGGCAGTGTGGCGCGACTCAAGTTAGAGTCACGCCAAGCAACTTGGCGCGATTAAAGTCTGGCGTGGCGACCTGTGCTGACGTGAAAGTTGGTCACGCCGATCAGGTTGGCGCGACTGTAGTATTGGTCACTCCAATCGATTTGGCGCGATTAAATAGGCTAGATTTGCAAATTTAGTTTTGGTCGGGTTATTATTAAAATATTAATTAAAAAAGGATTAAAAAAGAAAAAAAATCCCGGAAACAACACGCATTTATATATTTAGATGGATCATAAATAAAACTGTATAAATCCTACGGTCTGCTTTTTACACAAAGAGCACTAACATCCAAATTATGGACGCCGGGCCGTGGTGTCTGTCTGACGTATCGCCCGTTTGCTCTGCAATCTCTCTCGCCGCCGACGCAGGAACAGCCATCGCTTCCGGACGGGGAGGCGGACACGGGGACAGGGGCACGCGCGGCTGGCTAATGAACGCTTGCGACCTTTTTTTTCTTTTTAGGTGAAGTGAGGGTGCGTTTGGATCACTTTAGAGGGTGCTGTAGCAGTCACATCAAAGATGCTGGTACGATTTATGTGTACTAAACAAAGTCAAATTACAAAACTAAGTCCAGGACCCCCCATCTATTTCGCGAGACGAACGTAATGAGGGTAATTAAGCGACGATTAGACGATGGTTACTGTAGCATCACTGTGTCAAAATATTGATTAATTAGGCTCGTTAGATTCGTCTCGAAAAATAACGCCCGTCTGCAGAAAGGTTTGCAATTAAATTTTATTTAGTACCCTTAAATAGTAAGATTCTTTTTACTTTAGAGGGGTATAAACTTTAGAGGGTGTTTTATAGGGGGAACCGAACGGGGCCTCAGACAGCTTGGAAGAAAGAAAGACAATTCAGCTGCAATGGATCTCCCGACCTGAAAAGGTGAGCCCTATATCTAGTCGCTCTAATCTAATGGATCAAGGCCCCAAGTCTCATTCTCCAAGACGAACCTGCACATGTTTGATGCCATTCTCGTGTTCCTTTCACCCATTCGTTCTTGCTTAGGGCACATGCATGTTGCGAGTTGCACAACGGGATAAGATTTATTCGCGCACAAAGGCCTTGTCACTTTGAGCTTATTCCATGTAACGGATTTATCCTTTAACATGGGTGGCTGTGCAAATCGTCTGTCCACAATTCCTTTGCAACCGTACAAACACGACCCTTCTTTGGCTTCTCATTCCATACTAACATAAGTCGTTATACCATC
The DNA here is from genome assembly GCA_012490785.1 of Eragrostis nindensis. Taxonomy (NCBI): domain Eukaryota; kingdom Viridiplantae; phylum Streptophyta; class Magnoliopsida; order Poales; family Poaceae; genus Eragrostis; species Eragrostis nindensis. Next base: position 23,015 of record JAAXCT010001073.1, read on the forward strand.
AAGAAAAAGAGAAGATTCGTCTAGAAAAGTGACAACTTTTTTTTTTCGAAGCCTAGAAAAGTGACAAATGTTACATAAACTATTCCATTTCCACGGCATCATCAAGTTCGCTATTAATTCAAGTTGACGCTAGAATGATTCGTACACAGCAGCTTCTCCGATTATCTAAGACGGTTCGGACGATGCTAAACTGAAATAAATGGGACCTAAGGTCCACGTTATTAGTCTCATTTTAGCACAAAAGGGACAAAGGCATCCATCAAATGATATCAGCTTCATACAACCACCGGATAACAAAACCTACTGGTAGCTCACTTAAGTGATATTGGAAGAGAAGATAAGATTGACAGATTGGGGCTTGGGAGTTGGGACCCAGGTGATTAACTGCTACCGTTGCTACGTTTGTCAGCATTTGTAGGTTGTAAGCTACTGTCTATCATGCCCTTATCTAAAGAGCTAACGTGTGTGCTTTAAAGTTTATATTTATACGATCAATGCATCTGTATATACTACTAGAAGTTTCATAAAGAACAAACGGTATAATTCCCATTGCGAATCCTGTTTTTCGAAATGGTCCTAAATTGCACTAATATAACCCTACATACAAGCACATAAACTTGTGCAACTACCACTGAATCCATCCACCCCTTGAAACGACACAATTTGTGAAATAAATCCTGTACCCAAGCACCTCTAATTTAAATTACAATATGATTTGTGGTCTAAGTTTCTTGCAGTACACTATGCCGGTGGTTGAGATCAGGTTACACAAACTTCTAATTGTTAATCAGTAGGTAGGCAGGTGTCTCTGCCCTAAGGAGAGACAAAATACAGGCTTACCCACTGCATTTTTCTTTGCAAAAGCAGAGGTCATGCGTGCACGGGAGGCTAAAAGAAGAATCATCTACAAGAAAAACAAATCGATCTTTGGTCTCCCGAACTGACCGAATCCATTGTTCGTTACATTTGTTCGAAGGCTCTGCAAGCCTGCGCGTACTAATCCGGCGATCCGCGCGCTTTCGCGTACTAGGTGCGCTCGTTTGATCAGACAGGATTACCTGAACGCGCAGCTGCTTTTATGCATCTAATCCGACGATCCACGCGCTTTGGAATTAGCTTTACAGTTTGTTGCCTGTGAAATCATCGCATTAAGCAGCTGTGCCATTCTGTATCATATGGGGAATGCACCCGTCCTCTCTAAATGGAGGCAAACACGCAAGCAGAACGCTGGCAGATCAACAAAGTGCGGTGTTATCGCAACCACGAAGCATTATTATCTGATTAGCGATTCCTAACAACCTGGGCCATCCAAAACCGCCTTCGCTTTACTTAAAACACTGATCTGTTTGTGACAATCTTTTGATCTTTCTTTTTCCTTTTGAGCATTCTTCACCCTTTTTCTGTTCCTGCAAAGACGACCAGGGCACATGCGCAAGAGTAGAGTACCTTGCACAACAATCAAATGCTCTGGACTGGAGCATCTGGCGCGTGTATGCTTGATTTTCAGGTTTGACGCCTGGAACTAGAACAGGGTGTGTGCAGAACTTTCCATGTCTCTTCCAGCCGTTAAACATGTTAATTCCAGGAGCACATTTTTTTAGAAAGACAAATGTAGTATATTAATATTACAGCATGGATGCATATAACCGTCAATTATTACAGCAAGAAGTTCAAGTTTGAGGTAGACCCAAACAGTCCAAGGTTCATAACCTCCCACAGTGCAAACTCGTATAAAATATAGTCTATTACTAAAACACAATCGAAGCGAAACATTTCCGTTATTGTGGTTTCAACAGCTACATGTATATCACAGCCTGCTTCTCCAGAATCTGGACTCTTGCAGAAAAATCTGAGCCGAAACTTGTCCCAACAGGATATTGCATAATGTTTTAGAAATGTTCACAACACATTTGTGGTCATTCACTTTTCCGTGTACCATTTTGCTGATGAGTTCCACTGTGCTCCACATTTTATAACAACGCATTCTTACTCCAGTTTGTGGCCTCAAAAAGGTTCAGGGACCAACGACTCCTACTACAGCAACTTTTTTTTTTCTAAAGCCTACCACAGCACCTGCTGCGTAGACAGTGTCGAATCTGCTCTTTCAAGCTCCCGATGAAATTATTGCTCTAATATATACTCGAATCTGTCTTTTCGTTTCATACCGTTATGGATCCATCCACTATATTGTCCAGTACCTAACATATTTCTGATTGAAACTGTTTGATATGTATAGCTAAATAGTTTTTTGTTCATATATATAGCAGATGACCATAATTAACATGGGAAATGTAAGCTCATGTTAGGTGCAGTAGTATACTCCCTGGCAACAAGCTAGTTCTCATAATCTTTTTGATTGTTCACATTCAGTATATGTGTCTTTGTCCATCTTTTCAATTTTCTTTAATTCCGTGCCAGTCGTGCTTCAGTGGAGCAGGTGTGTGCATGCACCGGCATCTATGCTGCTGCATTGCTTTGCACACACATGACCCGATCAATCATGCGACTAGGTATACTTGTCACCAACCAAATGTTTGGATTGGGAAGATCTGTAGCCTTTCATTGTACGTACTACTATAGTTGCTAAATGATCATATCACATATCAATTTTCATATATTTATATTCAGCTAGCGCAGAGTGACTGGGCCCTCGCTCCATCATGAATCTGCACCGGCAAGCTTACGAATTACAGGCGCTCTCACGTTCACGTAGTCATATACGCGTGAAAGACCATGTCCCAACTAATAACAAACCAGCGATGCATGTAGCGCAACCTCTGAAACAGCCACGAAGAGTGTCCTCTCGAACGGAAATCTTGGACGAAGTTGACGCATCGTTGCTATCGTTATCACTCATGCAGGCATGGGTGGCATGCACCGTAGCAGCCAGACAGGACCCCCAGATGCTTCCGAGCACGACGGCTCACCGGTAGCGACTTCGTCGGCCTTTGAAGCTGCCCGGCGATCACGGGTCATGCCATGCATGGTATATATTGTAGCCAGAAATTGATACTAGTTTCGTTTGCATTGCGTGGCTAAAAGATAGACTAATTTTCGATGCGCAAGGAGGAAATGCACGTTGAAGAGTTTGCAAGCGTACCATCCTCCTCCGCAATTAGTGGCTCTATGTACGTGGATGGCAGCAACGAAAATACACATCTTGTCCGTCCTCAACCTGTAACGCTCTTTTTAAATGGCATTGATGTGTGGTTTTCTCCATTGTCTAGGAAACAGAGAAAAAGATGATTGGCTATTCTCACGTGTCATCAACATATAATAGTTTTCATCATACATGTGCTGGTGTTGAATCTATAGTACGTGGCACATGCTTCTTCATTCGTTCCATTAGGATATGCAGTATAGTAGTATCATCTGTTTCCAGCTGTGTCTCACAAAGTCGTAGCACTTTTGACTAACGCCTCAAATTGGTACTCACTATCTTGCGGTCTAGTAAGAAAATTATGGCTCCTGCCTGCTTGACTTGAGGTCCCCGATCCCGCTTACACCGGCTCGTGGCATGTTGTTAGGTGTGCGAGCTGTGATGCATTCGGTCAATTGAAAATCTTGGTAGTAGTACTAGAGTCTTAAGGTAAACCACTGGCAACCGAATGTCGCTGCAGAGTGTGCGTTCCGGTGAGGAAAAGAACCTGTCGGAATAGAATTGGTTTGCAGCAGCTGTGCAGCGAAAACGGTTTCACTCACCGTGACAGCAGATCGCCATGCCGATTTTTTTTAAAAAAACAGATCCCCATGCGTGCCCGCCAACAGATCGCAGCCTCAACGAGAAACAATGCGCAAGTAAGTAGGCATTGTTCAGCCTCGTGCTGCCTTGTCCTTTCCCCTGTACGCATCAACGCATGCGTGGCCGAATTCATTCTGCGCCGTCGACCGATTTGGCGGGGTAGGTAGGCGCCGATCGAACCGGACAAGCCAAGCCAAGGGGCAAGGCAATGCGCGGGAGAATATTTTACCGTTACGGCAGCAGGCTGACACGAGCGTCTATACTTCTTGTGTTCAGCCCATTCCCTGCAGCATCTGATGGTGTCGCGATCGATCGATTGAGCAGGTCAGGCGCAGGCAGGGGTTTGAAATGCTCGGTCGGTCCCCCGGCCTCTGTTGTTGGATCTCTCGCTGCCGATGGAGGCGGAAGAAGGGCAATTTATGCGGGGCGGGCGCGTGGAGACAAGGGCAACGTGCCGGCCATCATCGGTTTTCTATATCGGTTTTTTTTTCCTTTTTCTACGAGACAGAATCAGAACCGTTCAAGAAACGAAGGCACTGTAATTTACTAGTACCTGCCACTGATCGGCAAGGTATGGTAGTGGCGAGCAAGCACCAAACTACTTTACTACTACTACCTCACGCGATCTCAACGTACCGGAGGATTCCAGTGCGCCCGCCAGCGTGTGCGCGCGCGCGCGCTCTGTGGCCGGCGCTGCCCCGGCCGCCGCGGGTGAGCAAAAGGCCAAAGCGGGCAGGTAGCCGTGGCGCCCACGAACCCACCTGGAATCAGTACGGGTGGATGGTGTGCACTCGAAGCTAAAATCATGCGCCCTACTGGTTCGCACACACACAACAGCAACAACCGGACCGCGCGCGGCGCCATGCACGGCGCTTCCGCTCCAGTCCAGCGCAGTGTGGTACTACGGCAGGAGCAGGCAGGATCGCCGGCCCCCGCCAAGAGAAAAAGGCCGCACCATTATACGACGAACGGACGGACGGGCCCTACTGCCGGGCGCCGGCAGCCCGGCACCACAGGATTTGGCGCTCACCGACGCCAGGACTCGATCGAGAAATCCCAGAACGCCCGGCCTGGCTTCGCATCGCACGTCCAGCCAGCGCTTCAGTTCCGGTTTCAGAGGTCCGCTGCGCGGTGAAGTGAATTCGGTGCAGGAGGCAGGCAGGCAGACGCGGGAAGGCGCCAACCGCTGCCTGCTCGGCCGCGTGGTACGTACGGCGGGCGCCGGTGCCGGTTTATTGCGCGACGAGCCGAGCGCAGGGAGGGAGGGACCCCGTCGGCTGCCAATAATCTGTCCGAACCGAACACCTGCCTGCCGATCGACGAGAATGAGACGCGCGCGCGGCAACCGTACGTACGTGACCGAGAGTTCGCTTCGCTGCCTGCTGTCCTCTCGGATTTACCGGTCGGTGGTGAAAGCAGCCCCGATCGATCGGGCGGGCTCGCGACGCCGCGCGCGGACAGACAGTGCAGTCCTGCGCGTACTAGCATCGCCACTGTTCGGCGGCGTACCCTATGGGGAGGGGACGATGCACTGCACAGCGGAACAGGTGTGTCCATGACATGCATGGCGAGCTGTCCATGAAATTGCTCGACGGCCGGCGGAGAAAGATGGTTCGAGTTAATGGAACATTCCCGGCGTCCGCCAAGTACCTACCACTGCACTGACTACTGGCGCACATGATGGTTCTTACTGAAACGGTCGAGGACTCACTCACAGCAGTAGTACTACACGGGACGGATCACCTCCTCGTTCGTGCGCGGTGCGGCATGTTTAGTGTCAGTTGACGACGCGTTTCAGTTCATTGGTGCGGAAAGTCAGTACAGTACCGCTGATGCGCGCGCGTGCGATAGGATCACATGGTATACGTACTTACAAAATCCTTGTCAACGAAAACCAACCCGTGAACAGGCGAGGTTAGGAATCATAGGAGGATCCGCCAGTGTTGATTCGCTGACGGAACCTTCATTTCACATGCTCGTTTCAGCCGGCCGGTGGTGACACGAGACACTGACTTCACCCGCCGTCTCGTCCCCCGCCCCCCCAAGCTATCATCATCGGTCGCCATCATTTCATCATTTTTTCTCAACAGAGGCCACGACTTCCCAGCCACATTACAAACCAGCTCACGCCATCCCTCCAAAACCAACACACGCGCCGCGCCATCACCCGGGTCACACCGTCACACAACGTCCTCAAGAAACGAAAGCAACAAGGAATCACAAAAAAAAAAAGAACCGGCGAAAAGAAAGGGCATGCAGCATAGCATGGGCGCGTCACTAACTCGCCACGCCATTATTCTAAACCCCGAAGCGAAAAGCATCCCAGTCCCACTAACTCCCCAGAAACCCCAGAATCTATTCTAGCTTGCTTAATCCCCGCTCCAATTCGCGCAGTGCGAGTTGTGCAACCACCGCCTCATTTCCCTGCCCCGGTCGGGAGCGCGCACGGCGCACCCACCGCCTCATCTCATCTGCCACCGTTTCTCCGAGGGCAGTGCGGTGCTAATTGTTGTGGTTACAAGCCCACAATAGTAGAAGGGGATCCTCCAAGGGTCTATCACAAGTGAGGGACCTCTGTGAAGGAAGGACTAGGAAGGGACCAACAGGAGCCAAGAGAGGTAAGTAATTAAGAGCTTGTATTCAATGTCTTGCCTTGAGGGTGGTAAGGGGGTATTTATAGGCTGATACACCCCCACAACCTTAGAATTACAAGTACCATATTGCCCTTCCTCCAGGGCACTATGGTCATTTCCTTATTACAATGTGGGATTCCCTAACCCTAGTGGGCCAGAGGCCAATGAACATGAGCCTATTCTATACTATACATCTTCTTGGGCCTTGATGGGCTTCATGGCAGGCCAGGCCTTTGGACCAGGGGGAGGGGACACAGTGGGCCTCCCCCAACAGCTAGCCCTACACAGTCGAGATCCACCTTCGGTAGGGCCGAAACTGTGTCCGTCCGGAGGTCCGCCCGTCGTCCCCTCTTTCGGCGCTCCGAAGGTCTGGTCTGCTTCGGCTGCGGAAGGGACGCTTTAATGCTTCCGGAGGTCACGACCCCGAGGGGAGCTTCCGAAGGTGCAGTAGTCGCCGAAGGTTGACATCCGGAAGTGTTGTCGGCGTCGGTTGCGAACGGGAAGCCTTGTCCATGCCTCCGAAGGTCTCGTCTCCGAAGGGCGTGGTCGCCGAAGGTGCGATGATCGACGAAGATTGTCGCAGATGGTCCAGAGGTTCCTTCCGGCGACGGCGCCTCCTTCGCCGACGGGCATGGTCGCCGAAAGTTGTTGCTGATGGCGCGGAGATAGCTGCCGGCTATGACACCGTGATAGCCGAAGGGCACGGTCGCCGAGGGTTGTTGCTGATGGCGCTAAGGTAGCTGCCGGCTACGGTGCCGTGATCGTCGAAGGGCACGGTCGCCGAAGGTTGTCGCTGATGGCGCGAAGGTAGCTGCCAGCTACGTGTTGAAGGTGTCTTTAATGCTCGGTGCGAATTGCGGAGCAACTCCGTCTCGTTTACTGGGACTGAATCGGCGCGAAACGCGATGCGACGCCGTCTCGCTTGTCGGGACGCGTCTGCTTGCGTGGCGTGATCTGCGGCCGTTGATCCCTCATCGGACGGTTAGGCCGATTCACCGGGGGCTATATATTTACCGCCCGGGCGTCTAGGGTTTTTACCCCGCCTCATTTCACTTTTCACTTGCGCCGCGCCGCAGCCGCTTGGTTAGTTTGCTTCGGAGTTCTTGCTGCTTCCGCTCGTTGCTTCGAAGTAGTCACCCTGGCTTCGGAAATGGCTCGGAAAGGGAAGACTAGCGCTTCACAGCGCGTTCGCATCGACGACCGCTTCCCGGCGTCGCCGTTTGTTGACCGGAGCACCTCGACGCGAAGGCGCTGGACGAGATGGCCGCCGATGGGATCCTGGAGCGGAGCCGGGCCGAAGCGCCAAGGAAGGGGGAGACGACCCCTAGTCCGAAGGACGGGTACATCGTACTGTACCGGCGGTTCTTCGAGGCCGGGTTTCGGATGCCGTGCTCCCCCTTCGTGGCCGAAGTGTTGGATCTCTTCGGCCTCGAGATTCAGCAGCTTACTGTCAACGCGCTTGTGCGGCTGAGCGTCTTCGAGTGGGCGTTCTGGCTCGAAGGGTCTCAGCCGCACGCTGGGGCCTTCGCGGCGACGCATTATGCGCACGCCGTGAAAAAGATCTTGAAGTTGGACGGGAAGGACGTCGTCGGCTCCATGGGAGTCATCTCCTTCGTCCCCCGCCCCGAGGCCGTCGTTCCGGCGAAAGCGTACAAGTTGCACTGGGGGCGCTGGACGACCGGGTGGTTCTACTACCGCGTGGAGGACGACTGCCCCCTTCGGTCAACGATGTCGGAGGTGCTGTTCCACCGGTACCCGACGGTGCAGTTGGATGGGACCGGCGAGTCCCGGGTGCAGCTGTTGGCGACGGTGGCGCGGAAGCTCTCGATGCGCGACCTCTGCGAGGAGTTCGTCGCGGCGGGGGTGTGGCCTTTGCTCCGAAACTGGGAGCAGAAATTCGTAGTTCAAGTTCCGGGCCGAGACCCGGAGGTCCACCTGAAACCTGAAAATTTCCCAGGTACGTTTGCTCCGGTGGACACTTTCCTTCGGTTGTTTTTCCTTTGGTTGTTTGCCGTAACTTGATCACGTGGTTTGTGCAGCTAAGACGCTGAGGGAAGTGGAGGACGGCGCCGCTGAGATTCTCGGCCCCTTCCTTGCGGACGAGGCTGCGCGGCGGGCGAAGCTTGTTGGGGGTCCCCGCATCAATCGGGTGCTCGCCATCAAGTACCCGGAGCTCCAGCTGCCAGAGCGAGAGGTGCTCGTCGCTGTCCCTGCCGGCGGCGGAGGTGAAGATGAGGAGGCCGAGAGCGAAGCGCCGTTGGCTCCGGAGGCCATTGTCCCAGTCGGCGCGAAACGCGCTGCCGGAGATACCAGCAGGCCGGCGCCGAAGAGGTCTCGGCCCGCCGCGACGCGCGTCGAGGGATCTACTTCCCGAGCCGGGGCGTCGAGCGTCGCCGCGGACTTGGGGTATGGCACCGATCCGGAGGAATTGACCGACGACGCTGCCCTCGCGGCGATTGCCGCGGCAGCGGCTCCGCGCGCGGCCGAGAAGGTGGTGAATCTCGAGTCCGACGATGAAGACGTCGGCTTCTTTGGGATGCCCTCCTTCGCAGCGGGCGTCGAGGGAACGATGGAGCCGGTCCTTCGGTCTCCCGGTATCGTTTTCTCTTCCCATCACTCTTGCTTTGCCGGTTGCGGAAGTCCTACTAACTCTGTTGCTCTAGCGGAAGGCCGTCGCGTCGAAGAGACTTCCGAGGAAGAGCCTTCCGGAGGAGAAAGGGGGAAGACCGACCCGACGCCCAGTCATGGCCGGGGGAAGGGCTACTTCGGGAAGTCGCCCATCGAGGAGGCGGGAGTCCCGAGGGAGTCGGAGGGTCGCCTCGATTGGAGCGACTTCGTGGATCGTCCGGAGGCCGCCGAAGTCCTTCGAGGGATCTACGACTTCAACGGGCTCGGTGAGCTGGAGGATGCGATGGAGGGAGTTGCTCCGGAGGATGCTGCAGCGGCCCTCTCCGGGATGGCGATGAAGGTTTGTACTCCTTGTATTTCGCTTGACGTTAATTACTTCGGCTGACTTGCTTCGCTTCGGCAGGCGGCGGTGCTTGCTCGACACCTCCAGTCATCACTCGAAGGGTTTGACCTGGCACGGCTCCGGGCGCGTGTCGAGGTTGCAGAGGGGGCCGCTAGAGCCGCGCTAAGGGCCCAGGAGTCTGCGGAGAAGGGTCGTGACGCCCTTGCCTCGGAGCTGGAGAAGGCCTTGGCGGCGGCGAAGACTTCCTCTGATGCCTTGACGTCGGAGAAGGCGGTCTCCGAGAAGGCCTTGAAGGAGCTGGAGAGCCTGAAGATCTCTTTCGAGGCTTTGACCCGCGCGAAGGACGCCACCGAGAAGGAGCTGTCGGAGACGCGGGCGCTGCTGAGTGCCGCCAAAAAGCAGAGGGATGAAGAAGCTGCTGCAGCGTGGCAAGCGCTTGGCGACTTCAACGGCCTGTTGGAAGGGTTGGGCGTCGAGGTGCAGCCGATGAAGCATGCCGCTGATGACCTCGGAGGCAGCATCGGACGCCTCGTGCGCTCCGTGAAGTTGGCGTCCCGGGCCATGAAGTCCTTCGGCACCTTCTGCGCCGAGACCGCATGGACTACGGCCTTCGGCTCCCTCGAGCAAGTGGGCTGCACTCATCTTCCCGCTGCTGCTTCTGCTTCGCGGCAGCTGCGGAGATAGCGGCTGGTGATGGGAGTCGGTTTCGGGAGCTGGCCTCGAAGGTGCGGGACTTCGGGAACCGGCTCGGCCAACACTTCTGGTTGTCGGCGGGTGAGAAACTGGCCCGCCAGTCTGCTCTCGCTGCTGCTTCATCCCGGAAGTCGAAGCCCGGAAGCAGCACCTCTGTTCCCGCTCCGGCTCCGGCTGCCGCTTCCTCTGTGCTGACGCCTCCATCAGGCGAGATCCCAGCCGGGGCCGGGAGCGCTAGCACCTTAGTGGGTAGCGGGGGTGGAGGCTCGGTTGCGGCCCAGGGCAATGTTACGGAGGTTGACTCATCGGCCCAGCCTCCCCCCCAGGTGTGAGTTCTTTGCTGGCTTCGAGCCATGCTTTTTGGTGTACATAGATTGTACTAGGTGCCCTTCGGGCTTTTTGCAATGAACTTGGTCTTCAGGATGTTTATGCGTTTCTACTGCGACTTATAGGTTTCGAGCGAGGCCGAAGGCAAGCACACCTTAGTGTGCCTTGACGTCGTTCCGGAAAGCATTCTGATTCCAGCTCCGGAGGGTCGCCCTTACTATGTAAAGGGCACGCAGTGGCGTCGTTGGTTTCGGCGCAACCGGGGCGGGTCCTTCGGGGACTTTTTCGGGATTTGCGCCTGCGAAACGCACGGTTGATGGCGCAGGTACCGAAGGTCCCTTCCGAAGCTTTGCTTCAGAGGCGAATTCGTCGCGAAGCGCATTGTTTGGACTTAGCGCTGAACCCTCCTCTTCTTGTTGCTCCGAAGGTCGAGGTGGTTGATGTGTCGAGCGATGACGAAGATGCTGCCGCCGAGTGTAAGGATCGTGTGACCGAGAGGGGGGGTGAATCGGTGCACTCTAGAATCTATTTCCAAACACTTACACCCAAGCAACTCCTAGCGAGTAGTTCTAGTAGCAAGGTAAAGCACACTAAGGAGTATCCTTAACCTATATAGCTAGTGCATATAGATAACACAATCACACCACACTAGCAACCTAGCACAAGATAGATAGATAGCGGAAGACTTAAGCTAGGCAAGGCAAGGTACAAGATAACTAGAGACAAGGCAACCAAGATACTAGGCACACTAAGTAGAGTCCTTAGAGCTATTAGATAGGCTATAACAAGTAAGCACACGAGCAAGGCAATCAAGCAAACCTAGTGAAGCTAGTAGGTACCAAGGTAAACACACAAGCAAGATAAGAGCACAACTCAAGTACTACAAGCAATCATATGAAGTGCGGTAAGTAAATGCGAGTAGTAAAGGAGAAGGGATAGAGAATGCTCATGATGTTTTCCCGTGGTCTCGGAAGGATGGCGCCTTCCCCTACTCCACGTTGGGTCACTCCCGCCGGAGTCTCGACCCCGTCCCTCCGCTCGATGGCGATCCCTCCTAGAGCACACTTCACCCTCCGAGTGAAGTCGCGGGCACGTCCCGCCGGGCTCGATCCAGGGTACTCTTCCGGAGGTAAGGCTCCGCACTTGATGCGTGCCAAAGGGCGCTCCACTAGTGATGCTTCTTTCGCACGGGAAGCTCCAAGACCGTGTACAAACTTGTGTCGACTTCCACAATCTCCTTGGACAGCTCAACACCGACGCCTAACCGGTCTAGGCCTTGCCATAGACCAAGAGTAACAGCTCTAGATGACTCTCTCAAGCCCACACTAGCCTAGAGATCAAAGGATGCAACTTGCTACTCTCTCAAGCACTAGGATCACTCCAAATCCCTCTCAAGTGCTTCACACTTCTTCCTCTTGGCTTCTTGGCAGCACCTCCCCTCTTTCCTGGGTCCCAGAGCAACTCAAAGGGGCGAGCAACCAGCTATATATAGGCCACCAACCTTAAACTAGCCGTTGCCCAAAAGTGTCCAGAAACCAAGTCACCGTAAGTATCACCGTATGATACGGTGACTGTGACCACCGTATCATACGGTGACCTCCACGTCACCTGCCAGAGCATCTCCATCTCTGGACTTCCATCTTCAGGTATCACCGTATCATACGGTGACCCCCACCGTATCATACGGTGGCTTCGTCTTCTTCAGCTTCCAGCAACTGCCAACTCTCTGGAAACCATACGGTGTCCACCGCATCATACGGTGACCACCTCACCGTATCATACGGTGACTCCAACTTCTCTGCCAGGTCAACACCTCATCTGGACTTCTTCCTCTTGCAGTCACCGTATCATACGGTGACCGGCACCGTACCATACGGTGGCTCCTTCTCTTTTCTGCCAGAAACTTCTCCTTCCCTGGTCTTCATCTGCTGCAGTCACCGTATCATACGGTGACTGGCACCGTATCCTACGGTGGCTTCTCTTCTGCTGGAACTCGACCACTTCTTTGATCCTTGCTTCCAACATATTCAAACTTGGTTCCTTCAAGCCTCTTCTGCCACCCTAGCCCCTGAGAGACTCACCATTGCATATGATCTCTATAACTAGTGTGTACTAAGAGAACCACCTCGAACCCTCTTGATAGTCCGGTTTTTCCTATGGACTCAAGCTAACATCTAACCAAGCAACACCCGCTTGGATCTAGCATGTCCTTAGCCTTGATCCATATATTCTCCGCGACTCCATCAAGTCCGTTCTTGTGTAGATGAAGGCAACCAATCATCCTTGACGTTTGAATTAGGGTGTGTCGGCGTACACCACCAACGGACGGAGCTTTCTTCATATAAGACCTATAAGATCTCACAAAGAGTGTTAGTCACATTCATGGTTCTCATCCTATCACCAAAACATTCATACCTTGGGGTTTCCCTAGCTCCAATGGTCATGAAGCTTACAATCTCCCCTTTTTGGTGATGGATGACAACCATGATAAAAATGATCGAGAAGATAAAGAATGTAATGACAAAAGCCAAGATAAAAACGCAACTCGATCAAGACACTAAAACAACAAGTATATGATAGAGAGATAGTTACCTTGTTGATTAGGTCGAGGCAAGTCATAGCTCAAAAGAAGTCACAAGTTAGAGCAAAAACTCATATCACAAGTGAATGAAAGCACATGGAGCTATGACAAGCAAAAGTTTGCAAGGGGTTTACCTTCATACTTACTTTGTAGAATTCCGCTCCCCCTTGACAAGTGCACCAATCTCAAGATTGTGTGAAGATCGATCATCTTGATCACTTGATCTTCATTCGCGCACACTCCCCCTTGAGACGGCATTGCTTCTTCTTCATCACCTCAAGATTGTGCGAAGATCGATCGTCTTGATCACTTGATCTTCTCTTGTACAAACTCCCCCTTGAGGTGACATCTTCCAACTCATGATAAGTCCAAACTCTTCTTCCCGTATTCTTCTCCGCTCGAACTCTTCTCCCCCATATTCTTGCTCGATCATTAAGCCCAACTCTTCTCCCCCTTTGGCATCTATCATCAAAAAGAAATTCTTCCAAGGGAGAAAAGGTTAGTGTAAATGTATGAGACGAGTGGGAAAATGAGTTACTTGATTTTGCGTGAAGCTCCCCCTTGATCCGTGATTCTCCATCTCCCAACAATTATCCCTACACACATCCTCAAAAGAATATTGTCTTGAAGTACATAGGGGTTAGTTGATGATGATGGAAATGTATGAACCCTTAGACTTTGAGCCGCGCAAGTGGATTTAACCTTGAAGCTCAAAAATCTTGGTTCAATGGGCATGAAGCTCATATAGCATTGCTATAGATTCATCATAGGAGGTCATATACTCATATTGTGAATAAGCAACTCCCCCTAGATGGGTGCTCGGCGCCGAGACACTTATGCAAGGATGCATGATGCAAATGCAATGATAAGTGTACAATGCATGATGCTATAAGGGTAAAACAAGAGAAAGCTAAGAGCGAAGTTACCAACAACAAGTTTGAGCCCTTCATGAGCTTGATCACAACGAGCCATTCTTCAAAGCCTCGGGAGCCAAGTGCCACCAATCCCAAGCTTAACCCATGCTCATTGCTATCTCAAGAAGGTTAGTCGTCGGTCCTACAAAACAAGAAGAACACACAAAAACAACAACACAAACAAAAACAAGCAAAGTAGATATACATATATACATATGTAAGCTCAAGGATATCAAGTGAAGTCGGAGAGGTCGAGAACATTAAGTTCTCCCCGGAGCTTACAAAAGGTCTTCTTGTCAAGTGGCTTGGTGAAGATGTCCGCCAATTGTTCATGAGTCCGAACACCAATCAATTCAATATCCTTCTTGGCCACATGATCACGAATGAAGTGATGCTTGACTTCAATGTGCTTGGCATGGCCGTGATCACCCTTGTTGAGAGCCATATTGATAGCACTTTCGCTATCACAATAGAGAGGTACTTGCCCATAAGATAATCCATAGTCCAATAGGGTTTGCTTCATGTATAGGAGTTGAGCACAACAAGCACCGGCCGCCAAATATTCCGCCTCCGCCGTAGAGATAGCCACACAATTTTGTTTCTTGGAACTCCATGAGATGAGTGATTGTCCAAGAAATTGGCATCCACCGGAGGTACTCTTTCTACTCACTTTGCATCCGGCGAAGTCCGAGTCCGCATAGCCAACAAGTCCAAAGTCCGAGCCTTTTGGATACCATAGGCCCATTGTAGGAGTACTCTTGATGTACCTAAGAATTCTTTTCACGGCACTCATATGGGACTCCTTGGGGTTAGCTTGATAACGAGCACAAAGGCACACACTAAACATGATATCCGGTCTAGATGCGGTAAGGTAAAGAAGTGAACCAATCATAGAACGATAGAGTTTAGGATCCACCGGTATACCTTTTACATCCACATCAAGAGGGACACTTGTAGCCATAGGTGTGTCGTAGGGCTTGGAGTCTTCCATGCCGAATCTCTTAAGAAGATCCCGAGTGTACTTTTCTTGGTAGATGAACGTGCCCTCCTTCATTTGCTTGACTTGAAAACCTAGGAAGACATGAAGTTCACCTATCATGGACATCTCAAACTCTTTCTTCATAAGAGCACGAAACTCATCATTATAGATTTCGTTAGTGGAGCCATAGATGATATCATCAACATAGATTTGACAAACAAAGAGATCATCACCAATATGCTTAGTAAAGAGAGTGTTGTCGATACTACCGAGATTGTAGCCCTTGGTGATGAGATGATCTCGAAGTCGTTCATACCATGCTCTTGGTGCTTGTTTGAGTCCGTAGAGAGCCTTCTTGAGCTTGTACACATGGTCCGGATGCTCGGGGTCCTCGAAGCCGGGAGGTTGCTCTACATAAACTTCTTCATTGATTAGTCCATTGAGGCATGCACTTTTCACATCCATTTGGTGAAGTTTAAAATCAAAATGAGAAGCATAAGCAAGAAGTGTTCTTATAGCCTCAAGACGAGCGACGGGGGCGAAAGTCTCGTCAAAATCGACGCCTTCAACTTGAGAGTAGCCCTTCGCCACAAGTCTTGCCTTGTTCCTCACGATTGCTCTCTTCTCATCTTGCTTGTTCTTGAAGACCCACTTAGCGCCAATGACATTGGATCGCTTGGGCCGCTTCACCAACTTCCAAACATCATTTCTCTTGAAGTTGTTGAGCTCCTCTTGCATGGATAGCACCCACTTGTGATCTTTCAAGGCTTCCTCGATCGTCTTCGGTTCTAGGGTAGAGACAAAAGAGAAGTTCTCAACAATGTTAGCTTCATCAACATAATTAGGTTTATATTGACTTCTCCTAGTCTTTAACCCTTGAGAAGGACTCCCAATGATGAGATCACGTGAATGATCCCTAGCAATGGGGTTGTGCTTCCTTGAAGGTTCTTGTCGAGGAGGAGGAGGAGCCGGCGAAGTGTCTTGCGCGTCTCTTGCGGCTTGCTCCCTTGAGATGTGAGTGTCTTGTTGTCGAAGAGGTGAACCCGAGCCATCATCTTGAGTTGAAGTAGATTGTGCTTGTTCTTGATTGCTCGGTGAAGCTTGGCTCGTAGATGCATGAGGTAGACTTGATGGCGCTTGTTGCGGTTCATTTGGAGTAGCTTGACTCGAAGATGCTTGTTGCGGTTCGCTTGAAGTAGCTTGACTCGAAGATGCTTGTTGCGGATCACTTGAAGGTGCTTGATGTTGTTCACTTGAGGGAGAGCTTGGATTCACTTGAGATGTGCTCGTAGAAGGTCCGCTTGATGAAGTTGTTGGAGGAGGTGTCGGAGGTTCGTCTTCACGAGGAATAACTTCACCAATGGGCATGTTCTCCAAGGCTTCCTCGACGGGTTCATCACCTACAATATGAGAAGAAGGAGGGTCTTCTTGAGACCCGTGAGACTCATCAAATTGCACATCATAGGTTTCTTCAACAAAACCGGTAGAGGTGTTGTAAACCCGATAAGCCTTAGCCGAGCCCGAGTAACCGACAAGAATGCCCACATCGGTCCTCTTCTCGAACTTGCCAAGTCTTTCCCTCTTCTTGTAGATATAGCACTTACAACCAAACACTCGGAAGTAGGCAACATTCGGTCTTCTCCCAACAATCACTTCATATGGAGTCTTGTTTAGCAACTTGTGAGGATAGATCCGGTTGGAGGTATAGCATGCGGTGTTGATAGCTTCCGCCCAAAACTTCTCCGGAGTGTTGTACTCATCAAGCATAGCACGAGCAAGAGTGATAAGGGTCTTGTTCTTCCTCTCAACAACACCATTTTGTTGAGGAGTGTATGTAGCCGAGAACTCATGCTTTATGCCAATCTCATCACAATAGTCTTCAATGATAGAGTTCTTAAACTCCGTCCCATTATCACTCCGAATCTTCTTGATGCGATGCCCATACTCATTTTGTACTCTTCTAGCAAACTTCTTGAATATCCCAATTGCTTGTGCCTTGTTCTCAAGAAAGAATACCCAATTATATCTTGAGTAGTCGTCCACTACCACCAAGCAATAGAGATTCCCACCAATGCTCACATAAGTTGTAGGCCCGAAGAGATCAATGTGTAGGAGCTCAAGAGGTCTTGAAGTTGACAAGAAATTCTTGGATGGATGAGGTGAAGCAACTTGCTTTCCGGCTTGGCATGCACTACATAGCTTGTCCTTCTCAAAGGTGACATCCTTGACTCCTCTCACTAGCTTGTTCTTCATCACACGCTTGAGTTGACCCATACCAATGTGAGCAAGCCTCCGATGCCATAGCCAACCTAGAGCGGACTTAGTGAAGAGACAAGTGCTAGGGGCAACAATGTTAGTCTCAAAATCAACAACATATAGATTATTATGACGAAAGCCCTTGATAGTGAGACCCATAGCATCATTATGAAGAACCACCCCATTAGCATCAAAGTTACAAGAAAAGCCAAGATCACATATTTGAGCAACGGAGAAGATTGAAGATTAGGGACTCAACAAGCAATACATTAGAGATAGAGAGGTCATTTGAGATAGCCACCTTACCAAGACCTCTCACCTTGTGCTTGGAGTTGTCGCCAAATGTGACCTTGTCATGATCTTCATTTTCTTCCAAGTTGGTGAAGATGGATGAAGTACCGGTCATGTGTTGAGTGCAACCACTATCCAATACCCAATGTTTGCCACCAATCTTGTAGTTCACCTTGGAAGTAGCCATCAAGCAAAGAGGAGGGTTAGTATCATGAGAATCAATTGACATATCATTTACCTCTTGCTTGCTCTTGATGTAGGCCATAGGGACTCCATTTAGATAATCCAAGTCCAATGCATCCAAAGCATCAATCATTGCCTTGGTGACTCCATTGTGTCTCCACATGGTCCGATCAACACCCATGTGTGTGACATGAGTTCCAAGTTGAAGACCTTGAAACCTTCCCACATCTCCACTAGCATTGAAGTACTCAAGAATGTTGTAGATTTGATTCTCATAGGATAGTGCCATCAAGATCATGTCCTTGAGAGTCATACCACTAATATCATCATTGAGATCATTTAGAATGTGGACCTTCCTATTGTATGGTAGCATAGAGATCACCGTGTGAATAGCGTGCTCATCACTAATCTTGTCTTCTCCTTCAAAAGAGTTCACTCTAGCCACCAACACAAGAAGTCTCTTCCAACAATCAAGCCAAGACTCTCCATCTTCCCTATAGAACACATCATACATGTCGAAGAGGTGATAGTGAGGCCGATCGGCAAGATCCGGCTCATACAAGTTGTAGTAGTCTTCAAAAAGGGATGGCAAGACTTCTTTCTTCATGTGACATTCCTTGATAGGCTCCGGCTCATCATCACTAGCACTTGAATAGTCATCATCACAATAGAAGACGGGAACTCTATCATCTTCTTCTTCCTCATCATCACTTGGGGTCTTGAATGTGTTAGAGAGCAAAGAGCGAGCCCTTCTTCTTGTGACGATCTCAATGACTTGCTCAATTGAATATGACTCAAGCTCAAAGCTCTCAAACTCAATGTGTTCACCATACTTGTCCTTTGGAAGAGCATCAAGAAACCTTCTAAGACCTTGACCCTTAGTGACTATCCAAAGCTTGTTCTCATTTATCCTCTTGATGAGAGAATCCATCCGAAGAGCAAACTCAACAAGATCTTCATTCGGCTCCATAGAGATGTGATCCAACTCATCACATAGCTTGAGATATCCATCCTCTTGATCCCGAGAAGAAGAACCTTCACCAACACGAGATGATGATTGAGCTTGGGGTAGAGGTTGAGCTTCAATGTGTTGATCTTCACTTGCATGAGAGATATCCTTGCCCTTCTTGATATCCTCCTCAAGAGAGGAGAGAATAGCAACCACCTCATCATAGGGCATGTTCACAAACTCATCCATTCGAGCAAAAGCAAGAATACCAAACCGCGAGAGTGGTAGAGATCGGATAAGCTTCTTCACAACATGCTTGTGCATAATAGATGGATAGCCTCGTGACATGAGTTTCCTAGCAAGAACATACAAGCGAGATGCGAAGTTAGTGATATCCTCATTATCATTCAAAACAAGCTCATCATACTCATCACGCATATGATAGTAGGAAATATCATTAAGCACACATTCATAAGGCTCAATCAAGGTAGAGGCGATGGAAGTGTTAGAAACGTCATCATGAGTGAACTCCATTTTCCCACACACAATCCCGGTCACGACTCAAGGCGGTAAAGCCCTAATAATGAGCACTTGGCTCTGATACCACTTGTAAGGATCGTGTGACCGAGAGGGGGGGGGGTGAATCGGTGCACTCTAGAATCTATTTCCAAACACTTACACCCAAGCAACTCCTAGCGAGTAGTTCTAGTAGCAAGGTAAAGCACACTAAGGAGTATCCTTAACCTATATAGCTAGTGCATATAGATAACACAATCACACCACACTAGCAACCTAGCACAAGATAGATAGATAGCGGAAGACTTAAGCTAGGCAAGGCAAGGTACAAGATAACTAGAGACAAGGCAACCAAGATACTAGGCACACTAAGTAGAGTCCTTAGAGCTATTAGATAGGCTATAACAAGTAAGCACACGAGCAAGGCAATCAAGCAAACCTAGTGAAGCTAGTAGGTACCAAGGTAAACACACAAGCAAGATAAGAGCACAACTCAAGTACTACAAGCAATCATATGAAGTGCGGTAAGTAAATGCGAGTAGTAAAGGAGAAGGGATAGAGAATGCTCATGATGTTTTCCCGTGGTCTCGGAAGGATGGCGCCTTCCCCTACTCCACGTTGGGTCACTCCCGCCGGAGTCTCGACCCCGTCCCTCCGCTCGATGGCGATCCCTCCTAGAGCACACTTCACCCTCCGAGTGAAGTCGCGGGCACGTCCCGCCGGGCTCGATCCAGGGTACTCTTCCGGAGGTAAGGCTCCGCACTTGATGCGTGCCAAAGGGCGCTCCACTAGTGATGCTTCTTTCGCACGGGAAGCTCCAAGACCGTGTACAAACTTGTGTCGACTTCCACAATCTCCTTGGACAGCTCAACACCGACGCCTAACCGGTCTAGGCCTTGCCATAGACCAAGAGTAACAGCTCTAGATGACTCTCTCAAGCCCACACTAGCCTAGAGATCAAAGGATGCAACTTGCTACTCTCTCAAGCACTAGGATCACTCCAAATCCCTCTCAAGTGCTTCACACTTCTTCCTCTTGGCTTCTTGGCAGCACCTCCCCTCTTTCCTGGGTCCCAGAGCAACTCAAAGGGGCGAGCAACCAGCTATATATAGGCCACCAACCTTAAACTAGCCGTTGCCCAAAAGTGTCCAGAAACCAAGTCACCGTAAGTATCACCGTATGATACGGTGACTGTGACCACCGTATCATACGGTGACCTCCACGTCACCTGCCAGAGCATCTCCATCTCTGGACTTCCATCTTCAGGTATCACCGTATCATACGGTGACCCCCACCGTATCATACGGTGGCTTCGTCTTCTTCAGCTTCCAGCAACTGCCAACTCTCTGGAAACCATACGGTGTCCACCGCATCATACGGTGACCACCTCACCGTATCATACGGTGACTCCAACTTCTCTGCCAGGTCAACACCTCATCTGGACTTCTTCCTCTTGCAGTCACCGTATCATACGGTGACCGGCACCGTACCATACGGTGGCTCCTTCTCTTTTCTGCCAGAAACTTCTCCTTCCCTGGTCTTCATCTGCTGCAGTCACCGTATCATACGGTGACTGGCACCGTATCCTACGGTGGCTTCTCTTCTGCTGGAACTCGACCACTTCTTTGATCCTTGCTTCCAACATATTCAAACTTGGTTCCTTCAAGCCTCTTCTGCCACCCTAGCCCCTGAGAGACTCACCATTGCATATGATCTCTATAACTAGTGTGTACTAAGAGAACCACCTCGAACCCTCTTGATAGTCCGGTTTTTCCTATGGACTCAAGCTAACATCTAACCAAGCAACACCCGCTTGGATCTAGCATGTCCTTAGCCTTGATCCATATATTCTCCGCGACTCCATCAAGTCCGTTCTTGTGTAGATGAAGGCAACCAATCATCCTTGACGTTTGAATTAGGGTGTGTCGGCGTACACCACCAACGGACGGAGCTTTCTTCATATAAGACCTATAAGATCTCACAAAGAGTGTTAGTCACATTCATGGTTCTCATCCTATCACCAAAACATTCATACCTTGGGGTTTCCCTAGCTCCAATGGTCATGAAGCTTACACCGAGGTGGACTTGGAGCAATTGCAGGCCGATGTTGCTTCTGCATCGACTCCGGCAGACTTCGCTTCGCTCCGGCGCACACTGGCGCGAGCTCGGGAAGAGATAGCTAGGGCCGAAGCGTCATTAGGGATGCGCTCCGGTAGTGGGCTGTAAGGGGGGCCTTCGGGCCCCGTGTGGAGGTGCCGACTTGATCGGTATTGTAATTCATGTCGAGCTGTTTAGCTCGACGTATGTTGAAATGTAAGCTCTTTCGAGCGTGTGATAATATTGTTGGCGTCGCTCCTTGTTTCTTTGAGTGGGACGAAAATTTGTCGTCGAGGGTAGCCTCGAAGGTATTCCGTCGCTCTGCTTTCGGCGAGGAAGCTTGTTTCGAGCGTCGTCCCCCCTTTACTCGTCGGGAGTGGAACGAAATCTTGAAGTCGAGGATAGCCTCGAAAGGACTCCGTCGCTCTACTTTCGGCGAGGAAGTGAGCTCGTTTCGAGCGTCGTCCCCCCCTTTGCTCGTCGGGAGTGGAACGAAAATTTGTTGGTCGAGGATAGCCTCGAAAGGACTCCGTCGCTCTACTTTCGGCGAGGAAGTGAGCTCGTTTCGAGCGTCGTCCCCCCTTGCTCGTCGGGAGTGGAACGAAATCTTGAAATCGAGGATAGCCTCGAAAGGACTCCGTCGCTCTACTTTCGGCGAGGAAGTGAGCTCGTTTCGAGCGTCGTCCCCCCCTTTGCTCGTCGGGAGTGGAACGAAGATTTGTTAAGTCGGAGGCGTCCCCCCATTGACTTAGTTTAGTTTCGTGCACGTTTTGCAGGGTCTTTAACGAATACCCCACCTTCGACTGTTATCGTGTCGGCATCGATTTCCCCTTAGGGTTCGGAATCTAGGACTTATGTGTGCCTAGCTTCAGCCTGTTCCGGCGTTTTGCCTCCGGCTCCCGGCTGGATTTCTTTGTAATTGGGCACCGAAAGAGTATTTCTCATTTCATTCAATGGTACCGATTACATAGCCCCTTAGGGAATGCAGCTAAGGGGATCATCGTGACCCTACTGCCGAAAGGAAGAAGAACACACCGAAACAAGATACAGGTAGCTTGTAGCGCGCAGGCTACGCGGCTTCGAAGGCCAGCGGATGCTAAGTCCTTAGACATAGTATCGGCGAAGGGCATCGGCGTTCCACGTCCTCGGAACCGGTGTTCCGTCGAGCTCCATCAGGTGAAATGCCCCCGGGCGAATTGAGTTGTAGATGATGAAGGGCCCTTCCCACTTGCTGTTAAGCTTGCCGACAGATGTCGGGTGGATGCTTCGCTTGAGGACGAGGTCGCCCGGGATGAAGTGTCGGGGGTTGACCCTTTGGTTGTATGAGTTCTCCACCGAAGCCATGTACCGCTTCAAGTTGGCGACTGCTTGGAGTCTTGTTTCTTCGAGGAGGTCCTTGGACACGTCCTCGTCGTCGGCGGGCGGCGAAGTGGTACGCAGTGAGCCATTTTGCACTTCCTCCGGGGTGACTGCTTCGGCGCCGAAGAGGAGGCGGAACGGCGAGAAACCCGTCGGCCTTGACTTAGTCGTGCGCAGCGACCACAGCACGTTGGGCAGTTGTTCGGCCCACTTGCCCTTCGGCAGGCCGAGGAGGCATTTTTTGATGCCGTCGAAGACAGTGCCATTGGCTTTCTCCACCGCTCCGTTGGCTCGCGGATGGGTGACGGAGACGAATCATTCCCGAACGCCGATGGAGAGGCAGTATTCTTTGAAGAGGCGGGACTCGAACTGGGAGCCGTTGTCGACGGTGATGTGCATCGGCACCCCGAAGCGACAGACGATGTTCTTCCATAAGAACTTGCGGACGGACCGCGCCGTGATGTTCGCGAGGGGCTCGGCTTCGATCCACTTGGAGAAGTACTCGTAGCCCACCACCGCCCATTTGAGGTTGCCGGGAGCGGTGGGAAGGGGGCCGACGATGTCGATGCCCCATCGGGCAAGAGGCCCGACCGGAGGGATGGGCTGGAGCGGAGTGGCTGGGTGATGAGATTGCCTTCCCATCCACTGGCAGCTGGGACAGGTGCGGACGAGTTCTTCGGCGTCGCGGGCTGCAGTGCGCCAGTAGAAACCTTGCTGGAATGCCTTGGCGACGAGGGCCCGGGGTGCGAGGTGCGATGAGCACAGCCCCTCGTGGATGTCGCGGAGGAGCGCTTTGCCTTCGTCGAACGAAAGGCATCGCAGAAGTGGCTCCGAAACGCCTTTCTTGTACAGGATGTTATTGAAGATGATGTAACTTCGGGTGCGCAGCTTGACCCTTCTCTCTTCGACCGGATCGTCGGCGCAGTGTCGCCCTTCGAGCTGCGCTCGAATCGGAGCGCGCCAGTCTTCACCGCTCAGGATCATGACCGATCCCGGCTTCTTCGGAACGAAGGATGCTTCTGATAGCACCTCGTGAAAGGCGTCGGGAGGTATCGGGAGCTGATTTGCCGCTGCCTTAGCCAGGGCATCGGCCTCCTGATTGTGTACCCTCGAGATGCTCTTCACGTCGAAGCCGGAGAAGTGTTTCTCCATGCTCCGGACGACTTTGAGGTAGCTTGCCATCTCTGGATCTCGGGCCATGTACTCCTTCGAGACTTGCTCGGCGATGAGCTGGGAGTCGGTGTGGACGGTGACCCTCCGGGCTCCGAGGGCTCGAAGCTGCCGGAGCCCGAGGAGGACACCCTCGTACTCCGCTGCGTTATTTATCGTTGGAAACGTGAGCGAAGCCGAGTACCGAAGCTTCTGGTTGCTTGGTGAAGTGATGACGGCGGCGCATCCCGCTCCGGACGAGCCCCAAGCCCCATCGACATGTACTGTCCAGAGCGGCTCTTGGGGCAGCGTCTCCGGGGTCGGAGCGGGTGTCCACTCGGCGATGAAGTCGGCGATGATGCCGGACTTGATGGCTTTACGGGCCACGAACTTGATGTCGAAGGCCGCGAGCTCGATGGCCCATTTGGCCATGCTGTCCGACGCGTTCCTGTTGCCGAGGACGTCCTTCAGTGGGAACGAGGTGGGCACCGTGATCTCGTGGCCTTCGAAGTACCGGCGCAGCTTCCGTGATGCCATCAGCACAGCGAGAGCCAGCTTGGTGACGACGTTGTAGTTGAGGCGAGCTCCGGAAAGGGCTTCTGACACGTAGTATATGGGCTGCTGCACCAGCTTGTCGCCGACAAGGACTTCATGCACGAGGACCGCGCTGATTGCTGCCGGAGCGGCCGACACGTACAGTAGAAGTGGCGCCTTCGGAGGCGGAGGGCGAAGCGTGGTCGCCTTGACCAGGTAGGACTTGATCTCGTCGAATGCTTTATCTTACTCGTCTCCCCAGCGCATCGGGCCGGAGCCCCGAAGGCATTGGTAGAAGGGGAGGCACTTCTCTGCGGCGCGAGAAATGAACCTCCCTAGAGCCGCGAGTCTGCCGGTGAAGCGTTGTAGCTCCTTGGTGGTCTTGGGCGGCTCCATGTCGGTGATGGCCTTGATCTTCTCCGGGTTCGGGTCGATGCCTCGCTTGGAGACGAGGAAGCCGAGGAGTTTGCCAGCACGCACGCCGAAGGTGCACTTCGTCGGGTTCAGCTTGAAGCCCACCTTGCGCAGGTTCGCGAAGGTTTCGGCTAAGTCGCCGAGGTGGCCGGCGTCGGAGGTGCTTTTGATGACGACGTCGTCGATGTAGGCGGCGGCGTTTCGGTTGAGCTGGTCCCCGAGGGTCTTCTGTATCGCCCTGGAGAAGGTTGCTCCGGCATTCTTGAGGCCGAAGGGCATGCGGACGTAGCAGTAG
The DNA here is from genome assembly GCA_012490785.1 of Eragrostis nindensis. Classification (NCBI taxonomy): domain Eukaryota; kingdom Viridiplantae; phylum Streptophyta; class Magnoliopsida; order Poales; family Poaceae; genus Eragrostis; species Eragrostis nindensis. The sequence continues at coordinate 47,898 of JAAXCT010001073.1, forward strand.
GTCCCATCGTCTGTCTTGAACGCCGTCTTTTCTTCGTCTTCGGGGGCCATCTATATTTGGTGGTACCCGGAGTAAGCGTCGAGGAAGCTCATGAGCTCGCACCCGGCCGTGGAGTCGACCAACTCGTCGATGCGCGCCAAGGGGAAGTCGTCCTTCGGGCATGCCTTGTTGAGGGTGGTGTAGTCGATACACATCCTCCACTGGCCGTTGTGTTTCTTGACGAGGACCGGGTTCACGAGCCAGGTGGACTTGTTCACCTCTCGGATTACTTGAGCATCCTTGAGCTTCTGAATCACTCCGAAGCGTCACTTTCTTTTCTTCCGACCACTCCCTCTTCCTTTGCTTGATCGGAGTCACCTTCGGGTCGATGTCGAGCGTGTGCTCGATGATGCTGCGGTCTACTCCGGAGAGCTCGCTGGTTGACCACGCGAAGACGTCTTTGTTGTTCCGGAGGAGGTCGATGATGCTTGCTTCCAGTTCCGGCGGGAGCCCCTCGCCGATGAGGACGGCTTGGTCGGGGCGATCGGGGGATAAGACCACGCTCTTGACCTCGCCGTCGACGCGCGCCTTCGGAGTTCCGGCCGGAGGTGTCGGTGTAGCCGCTTCGACCGTCTCGGGTTTCGGCTCGTGTCGGAGCGGGTGCACTTGCTTCTGGCCAGGTGTTTGGCCGTGCTCGATGCGGCGGGCGGCGAGTTGATCACCGTAAACAGTGATGACGCCGTTCGGAGCCGGAAGCTTCATGCAGAGGTAGCCGTGGTGGGTGACTGCATTAAAGGCGTTGATGAGCCCCCTGCCGAAGATGGTGTTGTAGGCGTAGGGCATGTCGACGACGTCGAAGGGGATCAGCTCGGTGCGGTGTCCCGCGGGCCCGGAGAAGGAGACTGCGATCTTCACGCTCCCGAGCGCGTGGATTGGCTCTCTCCCGAAGCCGACGAGGGGGCTGTCGGAGGCCCGTAGCTCAGATCGGGGGATGCCCAGTTGGTTGAAGGCATCGATAAAGATGACATCAGCGGAGCTGCCGCCATCAATAAGCACTCGACGGACCTCCGTCCCGCGCATGTTGGCGTTGATCACGAAGGCGTCCTTGTGCGGGTACTCCATCGGGCGAAGGTCGGCCTGAGTGAAGGTGATCGGTACGTGCGACCAGCGGCATTGGGCCAATGGCGGGTAGGCCGCCACGTGGTTGACCCTTCGCACGTAGTTGCGACGCTGTCTCTTCGAGGCGTACGGCTGACTGGAGCCCCCAGTGATGGCCAAGATGACGTTGTGACTGGTTGGGTGGTGTTCCGGAGGCGGGGGCAAGGCCTCGCCCGCTCCGGAAGCCCCATGTATGACGTTGACTCCTCGCGCGGCGTCGGCGTCACGGCGCTCCCTCGCCTCGCGCAGGGCGGCGATTTGGGGGCACTGCTTCCACGTGTGGCCCTGATTGACGCCGTGCACCTCGCAGTATGGGTCGCGAGAGCTTCGGTTGTTGTGCCGGCGATTGTTGTCGGAGTGCCGCGAGTTGTTCCGCGAGCCACCGGAACGATTGTCCGTCCTCTGCGGGCTCCGGCTTCGGGAGTTGTCGATGTTATGGACCTCTCGGCGCTGGGAGCGGTGGCCTCGGCGGTCATCCGGGGGGTCGTCGCTTCGGTCGCTGTGACGCTTCCCCCAGTCGTTCTTTTTTTGGCTTGCTCGCGCCTCCTTCTCGCGTCGGAAGTCTTCGTCGGCATGTGCATGTGCTTCCAGGATTTGCAGCAGGTGGGTGCAGGTCTTCGGCTCGGTCCTTCAGATCTCGGAGCTCGCCGGGCACAGGCTCATGCCCTTGGTGACGGCTTCGATGATGATTGAGTCTGGTACTCCCTCCACCTGGCACTTGAGGTGGATGAAGCGTCGGGTGTAGTCTTGCAGTGACTCGCCGTCCTTCTGCTTGCACGCCTGAAGGTCTGCCGCCGAGACCTTCGCGGCGTAATTGCCTTGGAAGTGGATCTGGAGCTGGTCCCGAAGCTGCTCCCATGAGTAGATGCTGTTCGCCGGTAGCTTGGTGTACCATGTCTTGGCGATCCCGCTCGAAGCGAGGACGAAGGCCTTGGCCTTGATGTCGTCGTCGCCCCCTGCTAACTCGATGGCGGTCTCATAGCTGATGAAGAACTCGCGGGGGTCGGAGGTGCCGTCGAAGGTTGGCAACTTCGCCGAGATGAACTTCCGGGGCCATGTCACCGATTGCAGGCGCGCCGAGAGCGGCTGGTTTGTGTCGGAGGAGCTTGCAGGACGCTTGATTCCGCTGGAGTGGGTGTGCCTCTCGTCACGTTCTTGGCGGTGTTCCGGCGTCTCGGCCTCCCGACGACCGGTGCGTCGCAGGGTGTTCAGCTGCGCTTGGAGGTGAACTTGCTGTCGACGCGCGGCTTCGGCTCGGAGGCGATAGGTGGCCTCGTCTCGATCGAAGTTCTCGAGGGCGCGCTGCCTCAGCAGGCGTTCGTCGGCTTCGCGAGCTTCGCGGTTGTACGCTTCCTGGAGCTCCGCCAGACGCTGCTCCTCGGCTACGGCTTCGGCGAGCCCTCTCTGGCTCCGCGCTTCGGCTTCGGCGTTCCTTCGGGGTGGTTCCATCGTTTCGTCGCGGCGTTCGACTTCGCCCGTGTCGATGTTCTCTTCCTCGTCTTCGGAGGAGCCTTCGGTGCCTTCGGCCACTTCCTCCACTGCTGGAAGGTCGACGTTGGTTGTGTTGTTGGTCTCCGAAGGTGGTACCACCGAGGTCGATGCCGAAGGTAGTGTCGATGCCGAAGGAAGTGTCGAGCCGCCGGGGAAGGTGCGGATGACCGTCAGCGGGTCGACGCCTTCGTCCGAAGCCGCGGACCTGGTCTTCCGGGTGCCTCCTGCCGGAAGGTCAGTTTTTGATTTTTCAGCCCTCTTAGTCATCTCGTTGTGGCTTCTTGTTCGATCCTCACGGTCGGCGCCAACTGTTGTGGTTACAAGCCCACAATAGTAGAAGGGGGATCCTCCAAGCGCGCTACCACAAGTGAGGGACCCCTGGGAAGGACTAGGAAGGGACCAACAGGAGCCAAGAGAGGTAGGTAATTAAGAGCTTGTATTCAATGTCTTGCCTTGAGGGTGGTAAGGGGGTATTTATAGGCTGATACACCCCCACAACCCTAAAATTACAAGTACCATATTGCCCTTCCTCCAGGACACTATGGTCATTTCCTTATTACAAGGTGGGATTCCCTAACCCTAGTGGACCAGAGGCCAATGTACATGGGCCTATTCTATACTATACATCTTGGGCTTTGATGAGCTTCATGGCAGGCCAGGCCTTTGGGCCAGGGGGAGGGGACACAGTGGGCCTCCCCCAACACTAATCCGTCGTGTCGGAGGGGCGGCGGCCCTACGACTAAGCACGCTTTCTAGTTTCTAGCGTGTGGTTTATCTCGCAATTATCCGTTGCATTATTCCGGGTGTTCCCCTGCCGTAGTGGCGCAGCACACAAACATCACGTCGCGCGTGCAACTGTGCAAGCCAATGCAGGTCAGGCAAGCCGCGCTGGCTGCTGCCGCCGCAAGAAGAAAGGCAGCGGAGCCGTTGCCGGCGAGGCGAGCGGCGGCGATTCCTGGCGCATCCGCGCTTTTCTTGGGAGCGAGTAGAACGTCCGCGGAAATCCAAGAATTTCCCGGCCGCGGCAGGTCAGGGCTGGGTGGAAAGCCGCCTTTTGACATTCTTTTCGTTGCGGGCGTGTGGAAAATGGAATGGAATAGGGTGTTTGCGTGGGCGCGTGGTGTACGCGCTGTGCTCGTTAGCCGTGTGAGACGACGACCCTGCGGGGGCTGCGCGCGTTGGATGGCTTGCTTCCCTCGCTCGCTTTGATTGCTGACGGCAAAAAGGCCGTTGGCGTCGTCGCGTGCTGTTCCCGGACTGCGACCGCGCCGAGGGAACAGGAAAACCCGGCCGGGACGCCACTTTGTTTTTGGACACGACATACCCTCCGCTGGTTTCTGCGCCCGTCGTCGCTCTTTTGTTTGCCATTGCGAGCGTTGTGACAGCAGCCGGACTGTGAAGCTGGCTGGGGTTGCCGTATTTGTAAACACTCTGGTCACTGTCGCCCGGTTTTGCCATTGCCAGCCAGCAGCGGGACTGGGACCAAGACCAGATGCGTGGATGCATTTAGCAAGGTGGTATCACTGTTCACGCTAAATAGGAATGGGGTGTTTGAAATGGGGCTTTTGTATGTCCCCCTAAAAGACTTGCCGTTTGCAGTTCCTGTCGCTGAACTGTTATATTTGATTTATTTACTCTCGTATCTTACTCCAAAAACAAATCCAAAAAAACAAATTAACTGCTGCTCCCGACGAATTGTTTTGGGCATTGGAGGGTTGGGTTTGCGCTAATTCACCTCGACAGAAAAAGGCTGATTCATGTGAATTCAAAAGGCAAATTTTAAGTTTCGGTCGTCGGGCTCAAACTATAAATTTGAATGCACTTCCAATCCCCGCTGCTAGTTTGCAACATCAAGAAATTGATACAGTACGGACTACAACCAAAGAAAAAGATAGAAGAGCGAGTAGAGAGAAGGGCGGTGAGCTGAAGAGGTGGGAGAGATGCGATGATGATGACGAATATAGGAGGTCAAAAAAAGAAAAAGAAAAAGATAAGGAAATGTCTGGAATATACTACAAAGAGTGATGAAACTATAACTAGAGTCATCAGTAGAGTTGGAGATGTTTCGAATGTTTTTGTAATCTAGGGATGTAATATGTTTTAATATCAATAGAATTCTCTTCTCGTAAAATATATATATATATATTTGTCGACTGCGCGACCTAACCACTGAATTACAACATCCGATTATTGATACAAAGGATTGCCACCAAACATGAATAACAAGTGGGAGGAGGAAAAGAGTAGAACCATCAATAAGGAAACATCTAGAAGATAGCAAAGAATGACGCAACTATAGCGAGTCATTTGATTTCAAAAGCAAACTGAACCTTCGGTCATCAAGTTCAATCGTACATTTATCGCTAGTGCGTCCTCGCCGCTAGAGAACAATATCTGATTATTGATATAAGAAAGATTTGCCACCCAAATTTGAGATAAAGAACGGATATATAGGAATGCGACAGAGTTATGGAGATGTGATTGATAAGTAACATGCAGGAAGAGGAAAGGATTGAGTCATCAATAAGAAAACATCCTGGAGATTACCAAAAGTGATGCACTATAGCAAGTCATGTTTTCTCAAAAGCGAATTGAAGCTTCAATCATCAAGTTCAGCTATACATTTATCAATAGCGCATCCTCGCCGCTAGATAACAATATACTCCCTCCATCCCTTTATATAAGGGATTGGAGCAGTTTTGAGTTGTACCAAAATATAAGGCATTGGAGAGCGTGGGACCCACGTGTTTGGAATCTTTCCCCCATCTCTTCATCTCTCCCGAGCCTTATCCTATCGGCACCGCCCCCTGCCGCCGCCCACCCGCCGCCACCACCGCCCCGCACGCGCGCCCCCGCCGCCGCATGCCTGCCCGTTTCCCGCAGTAGGTCGCCGGCCACCTCGTTCCTACCATCTAGCCCAAGCGCAAATGGGGAGGGGTCGAGATCTGGGCGCAGCAGCGACTCAACTTCACTCGGGCGGCGGCAATGGCGAGGCACGGCCCGGGTTGGCGACGGCGAGGCGCAGGACGAGCAGCAACGGCGACGCGCGGTCCTCAGGCGAAGGGCGAGCTGCGACGGCGAGTCGCAATGCACCCCAGCCGCGTCTCCAGCCAACCCCGCCTCTCTCGCACCCGTAGCAGCATCCTGGACCCGCCGCGCCTCCCATGGCTGCCCCTCACCCCTCACACTACAGATCAACACCGTGGAGGTGCCCAAGGTCGAGCTCTTGCGAGTTGCTGTTGGTCGAGCTCTTGCAGGCTGTCGCGGGGGCGAGCCGCTCGCGGCGAGGTCGAGCTCATGCTGCGGGGACGAGCTAGCGCGAGCTGCGGCTGGCGCAGTGTCGTCGAGGAGCAGGCAGGCTGGGGCCGCGGCCATGGCGACCTCGTGCGGGCCATGGCGGCCATCGGCTTCGGCGAGTAGGTGCTGCGAGGGGAAGGCGAGGTGCTGGTTGTGGTGGGCGTGGAGAGTAATGAGGGGCATCATCGTCTTTTACTTCATTCCTTGTTTTCCTTGGGAAGCTCCCCAATCCCTTATAAAAAGGGACGGAGGGAGTATGATTATTAAGACTATAAAGAATTGATATCCAAGTTAAGATAGAAGACGAGTAGATAGAAGGACAACATACTAAAAAGATGGGGAGATGTGACGAAGAATAACATGCAAGTATAGCGAGTCATGTGATCTCAAAGAGAATTGAATCTTCAATTATCTTCAACTATACATTTATCAATAGCACATCCTTCCCGCTAGATGACAATATTTGATTATTGTACAATAATAGTTTTGCTACCAAGGTGAGATAGCAAAACGAGTAGATAGAAGGATTTCTACTTAAGTTAATTGAGATATAAGAGCGAGAAGATAGAAGGGCAGGAAGAGGAAAGGATAGAGTCAAACATCCTGGATACTACCAAGAGTGATGCAAATATAGCGTGTCATGTGGTCTGAAAAGCGAATCAACGTTTATCGATAGCGCATCCTCACCCTGGATAATAATAATATTTTATTATTGTTATAATAAAGGATTGCTACCCAAGTTGGGTTCGAAGAATGAGTAGATAGAAGGGCGACACACTAGAGGTAGGGAGATGTGATGACAAATTACAAGATGGTGGAGGAAAGGATAGAGTCATCAATAAAAACACATCCAGGAGACTACCAAGAGTGGTTCCACTATAGTGAGTCATGTGAACTCAAAAGAGAATTGAAGCTTCAGTTATCAAGTTCATGTATACATTTATCAATAGCGCATCGTCGCCTCTAGACTACAAAATCTAATTATTGATACAATAATGTTTTGCTACACCAGTCTTGAGATAGAAGAACGAGTAGATAGAAGGGCGTCAGCCTGAAGAGGTGGAGAGATGTGATGACGAACAACAATCAAGAAGAGGAAAGGACAGAGCCATCAATAAGAAAACATCCAAGACACTACCAATAGTGAGGCGACCATAGCGAGTCATGTGACCTCACAAGCGAATTGAATCTTTAGTAATCAAGATCAATTATACATTTATCGATAGTGCATCCTCGCCGCTAAATAAAAGTATATGATTATTTTACAATAAAAGCTTGCTACCCAAAGTGAGATAGAAGAACATTATAGATGTGTGACGACTGAAGAGGTAGGGAGATGTGATGACGAGTAATATTTGAGAAGCGAAAAGAGCAGAGTCATTAATAAGAACACATCTAGAGGATTACCAAGAGTGATGCAACTATAGCGAGTCATATGACCTCAAAAGCAAAGCCAGACTTCAATCATCATGTTCGGCCATATATTTATTGATAGCGTGTCCTCACCGTTATATTATAATATCCAAATATTGTGCCTAAAAAGAATATTCAAATATTGATGCAATAAAAGATTGCAACCAAGGTGAGATAGAGCGAGTAGATAGAAGGACTGCAAACGAAAGAGGTGGGAGAGATGTGATGACGAATAGCATATGGTTAGAGGAAAGGAGTAAAATTGTTCTGCAAGGAGGCAAATAGTGATGTAACTCTACCCTAGATGTTTTGTCGTTACGAGCGAAACATCAACTTATACATGTATTTAGACGATTTGACACATAAAAACACAGGATGTAAAAAAAAAGATTCTTGACAAAACCATGAACTCCTTGAAAAAAAAAATACTATCAGTGTTCAATTTTGGGCATGTTCCAGGGCTTTGGACCGCATCCCTAGCCCAGGCTGGGCCCGGCCCTGGAGTTCTAGAGCAAGGCTTTCTCAAGCTCAGCCCGAAGCCCAACTCGACCCATGTTTGAGAAGCTGTAACTAATACTGGTACAGACTGCATTTCGCACCCCATATGCTTAGGTTTTGACCCGTGGGGAATTACATGCTGCAGACAGCGGGGAGGAAGCGGAAGGGGAGCTCCAATTAGCGCCCGCGGGCTTACATAATTAACGTCATCAAAACACCCTGTTTCCCCTTGTCCTCCATGTGAAGAGTCCTCTTCATTTCCTCCACCACCGCCCACCTCCTCTTCTCCCCCTCGCCAACGCCACCCCATGAATATGATCGCAAGAAGCCGCTAGTACCAGCTCCCCGCCATTCCCCCACCCCAAGGCGGACCCCGAGCTGTATATACCCCGCGCCCAATTCGGCCCGTGGTGAGCGAGGCGTTTTGGCTCAGCTCGCGCGCCGTGGCAGCAAGCAACAAAGCAAGGAGAGCGGCGGCGGCGTAGCATGCGGCGGTGAGAGGGAAGGAGGAGGAGAAGGGAGCTTAGGGAAGGAGAGATAGAGAGAGAGAGAGAGCGGGAGGATGATGCAGCTGCCGCAGCATCACAAGCCCAGCAAGCCCTCCGCCCCCTCCAGCTTCTCGTCGTGGATCCGGAGGTCCCCGCCGCCGTCGCCGCCGCACAAGAAGGCCGCCGGCGGCGGCTGGGGCGGGAGGAGCCGGTATGCGTGCCGCCTGGTGCCGCTGCTCGTGCTCACCGTGTACAGCGTCTTCACCGTGCTCCGCATCCCCAGCTCCTCCCTCGTTGTCAGCACCGATTCAGGTACCACCCCCGGCGCTCCAGTTCCCCCAAATCTCTTTCGCTCTCGCCGCCGTGGATTTCTTGATTGCTCGCTTGTCTCCCCTCCCTGTGTGCTGAAATGGCGACTCGTTCCTTTCCTCCGCAGAGCGCGTGGACCGGCGGGAGGACTTGGAGGCGCTCAAGACCCACCTGCCGTCGAACCAAAACGGGCTCGAGGCCCGCGAGGAGACGCGCTCCGTCGCCTCCCTCCCCTGCTCCGCCTTCATCAACGGTGAGTAGCCTCCTTGCTTGCCTCCTTGCTTGGTTGGTTGGTCGAGAAACCAGCTATTCGGCTCGACATGCCCGCTCATCTCGAGCTATCTTCTCAATCGAATGGGGAATTGGTGGTGGGTGCGCAGGTGAGGCCGGGCACGGCGAGGAAGGCGTGCTGTGCTGCGACCGGAGCCACTACCGCAGCGACGTGTGCTACCTCCGCGGCGACGCGCGGACGGACCCGTCCACCTCGTCGGTGTTCCTGTACGGCGCGCCCCGGGGTTCCGCGCCGGAGAAGGTGCGGCCCTACACGCGCAAGTTCGAGGACAGCATCATGTCCACCATCGACGAGGTGACGGTGGTCCCCGTCCCGGGCGCCTTCAACGCGAGCGGCGAGGGCGGCTTGCGGCGGCGGTGCGACGTGCGGCACCCGCGCGGCGTCCCCGCGGTGGTGTTCTCGACGGGCGGGTACACGGGCAACGTGTACCACGAGTTCAGCGACGGGCTCATCCCGCTGTTCGTGACGGCGCAGCGGTTCGCCGGCGAGGTGGTGTTCGTGGTGCTCGAGTACCACTACTGGTGGCTCGGGCGGTACGGCGCCGTCCTGGAGCGCCTCACCAACTACAAGATCGTCGACTTCCGCAACGACCGCCGCGTCCACTGCTTCGACGAGATGATCCTCGGGCTGCGCATCCACGGCGAGCTCGTCGTCGACCCCAAGCTCATGCCCAACGGTACGCCCCAATTCCCCATTCCCCCAAATGTTTTCCTGCCGCAATTCGCCCTTTTCATCATCATCGAGCAACGGGCTCTGATTCCACTGCATTTTGCATTCTCCGCGTTGCTCTGTCAATTTCGTTGGTTAGGAATGTCGCCCCCCAATTGTTTGTTCCGTTAAAATTTCGTTACTAGAATCCTTCGGTCTAGCTTAAGCTTCTCGCCAAAGTCACCCGGCATGAAAAGGGCGCGTGAAAATCCACGCGCCGCGATTGAGATCCGTGCGGGCGAGGCGAGCACCGCCGGTCGGACGAGCGGCGAAATCATTTGCCCCCCCTATATACACCTATAAAAACAACAACAGCTCGAGGCGAGGCGCTTATCCGTCGTGCTTAGCCACTACTTGCCTCCTTTCCCTCCCAATTAGCGCCCGTGCCCTCCTACTAATCATTCTTGACCTCGCCCCTAGGCCGGTTGCTTCTTCAGTGGAGTGGTGGTTAGAGTGGTGGTGGCGTACTGCTCCGGTTCGTTAGGGTGGTTAGAGAGAGCGGCGCAGCGAGGCGGTGGATTGCTGCTGACGCTTCCGGCCGCACGCACGCGCTCGTCGCAACGGCCGGCGCCTCCATGACCCGTCACCTCATTCTAGTCTTTCCCTTCGCCCGCCGCGCCGATTCCTTCGCGCGGACCACCGTTACACGGCGCGCGCACGGGCGCGTGGCGTTCCGCGCCTTTGTTGCCGCTGTCAGCCGGGCACGGCGCACGTTTCTGGCCCCCGCGCGTTAGGCACGAGCCGGAAGCAGCACGGCATGGGTTCCGGCCTTAACACCGGGCGTGTTTCGGCCGGACAAAAAAGGGACTTGTCCGGAGAGACAGAAAAAGCACGAAACGGAGCTTAGGAAGGAAGAAGCGGAAGGGAAAGAGATCTCGGTCAGCAGATGATTGATGAAGCACGGCGACGGCGAGTGCTTTGCTCGGGCTCTCGCGGGAATCTCGCGGCGGCGACCGATCATGACTTTGAGCGCGCGAGATAATGGCGGAAATCATTACGCGCGGGGGGCAAAAGGCGGCTTTCGCAAAAGCGGCAGCGGGAAAGCGGGTTTGCTCCTCACAAATGAGGGGCGGACGATGCCGATGCCGATGCCGATGCCGATGCGTTGGATTTGCCGGCGCTCTGCTCTGTTCTCGCATTCCATTCCACAGCCAGCCACCACTTCGGGCGGCTCGCTGCTGCTGCCGTTTCCCCGCGTGGACGACGGGTGGTCGTCCACCAGCTGCCGATAAGGGAAAAACCAAAAAGAGCCTCCGCATCCGCATCGTGCGCCACCACTCGGGCGGGATCATTAACAAATTCCTCCTCCTACTACTAGTGGGGTTGATTGATTTAATTGAGTTGGGGATTGGCAGTGACAGAAAAACAGCAGAAGAGGAGCGTTTGGGTTTTGAAAGCTGCCGTAGTGATTGGACGACATGAATTAAGTAGGAGTAGCAGATCTACGAAGCTTAGTTCAGATAGATGTGCACGTCGATTGGTTGACAGCGGGCCGGGGCCTCCACGAAAGTGCACCTACTACTACCTACAACTCCACGTTCACCAGCTCGCCGTCGGTCGCACAGTCCAATTACCCCAAGCCGACCTGTGTGTTCTTGCAAGCGTTCGCATCCCATTTGTGGCCCCATTAAACAGCACGTAGTACTGGGGGTGGTACTAGAAAACTCCAATGTCGCTACGGCGGCAGATCTCGGAGACGATGCTGTAGTACCACGGGCGCGGTAAATTACGGCCATCACACACACCACGTTACGCTTTCAGAGGATTAGCAGTTGTATATTCAGACCAGCAGCAAGCGGGAAGGCTGGAGCCTTTGATGGCAAGCAGCATGTGCTCGGAATTTTTTTTTGACATCGACCGTGAGCCCGTGTCTGTGCAAAGAAATCGAAAGAATCATCTCGCCGCGCTACATGTCGGAAGCATCCGTACTTTTCCAACTGCAGAAAATGCGTACTACTGGACTCTCAGGGTTTTGCTGGGTGATTCGTGGTGGTGTTAGAATATTTTCCTCTTCGTTTTTACGGCCACTTGCCGGCCCTCTTTGGGTAGCTGGCTGTTCTGTTTCTGGGGACCGAAGGATTTATACCTGTCCTTTTTGTGATGAGGTAGAGCAGCACGAGGCATCAGCGTCCGGTACAGCGAGGCCCTCTACTTTTATTTTCAGTACCATCTGTGTCTTGCTGTTGTGATTAGGACTGTAGCGTTTGCATATTTTCAGTACCATCCCCGCGTTGCTCCTGTGAAGTGCGCGTTGCTCTTGTGAAGTGCACGGTGGTTACAGCACCATGTGTACTACCGCAATTTGATTCGAAACATTATGTCATGTAGTACCTCCTGAATGCATTGGTTCAAGTCCTAATCGACCCTGCGTCATTGTGTGTTTGAAGTTGATGTGTTAACCATTAAGAGTGTTAGTAGGGGACACCATATAGGAATACATCAAGCTTTGTCCTCGACCGGCACAGTGTGTAACTGGGGAAGAATTTGTAGGAGATATATCGGAATGTTGGTCCTCCGGAATAAAGTACAAGCCGTTCATGAGGTGATAAGAGGATATGCATGCTCTGGGCTTGACTAGGACATGTAAGGACTTGGAGCTGGCCCGGATTAGCTCACCAAAGAGCTATGGATTTGTTGCTTTCTGTGTACCAGTTGCGAGGATGTTCGGATGGGCATCGGTAGGTACCACATTACTGTCAAGCGAACTTATCAGGAGATCTTTAGTTTTGACACGGCTGTGATCAGGAGGGTGACCAAATTTCTGGGACCATGGAGCTTAGATACAAGGAAACAAACAAAATCCAAGTCCTATAGAGAGGGAGAGAGAGAGAAAGAAAGGGTGGTGACGGAAGGGAAGAGGATCGGTTAGCTAAGGAAACCACCAGCCAAGAGCCAACGGCTTTGTGATGAGCCGCCATCATCCTTCCTCGCCTTCCACGAGGATGGGTGACGTCGATAGTCTTTTGCGTCACGTTAGATAGAATGCATCGCGTACATGATTTCCTTTTGTTAAGGATCACTCAGCTGTGGGATGACGGTTACTAGTACCTGTCCTGCTCGTGTCACGCATGCTAGTACCATTGCTACCATGTGCAGAAGTAGCATGAAACATGGGTTTCTGTTCATAATACAACAATGAGGTCCATGGAGAAGATGTTGCGTAACGTGCTGTACTCGTTCCTTGAGTGGAAGCTTAGTGTTTGTCATGATTGGGTCTGCTTAATCACATTTGGTAGGTCAAGTGATTGACACCTTAGATCTCCTGTAGTCTAAAAAGAAACAAAACATAGAAGCACCACAATGCAAACACCATGTGGGGACATGTTGCGCAATGCAACTAAAGTTAGCAGGAATGGAGTGGTTGAATCGACAAAGTTAATCCATGTGAGCCACAAAGAAGCAATGAAAGAGGCTGGGAGCTTGTGATTGCCACGGAAAGGCCGCCAACTACCGAAAAACACTCTCAAAAGAGGAAAGTATGCTCCTAAAAAGGGTAAAAGAGGACCGGAGAGGTGTTTGAGCGGCAGCTGATAGTAGAGTCATAATGGTTTGAAAGCAACAAACTTCAGTTATTGCCATTGTGTCGGTGGGTTTGAGTCGGCACAGTTTGGTGGATGCTGTGCTAACCAATACAGTAGTATTCCTACACTAGTAAAAAGGGACAAGTGAGAAGAGAGAATAGATTTTGCCAGGTTTGTCTTTGATCCTTTCTTGCTTGCCATTATCCCTGGCAACTGACAAGGAGTATATTACTAGACTGCATAGTCAATTGTGACAAGATTATTCTCTGAACTGTTAGAAAGCACAAGTAGATGTCAGATGGAGCACCGTTGCTCTTCTTTATAAAACAACAACTACTAGCACGTTCTTATGGAGTTCATACCTGAAAAGGAAATGGAAATGGGGTTAACAATATTGTTGACTTCAGGTCCTCTCTCGCATAGCTTTGAAAGAAAAATAAAATGGTGTTGACTTCGGGGATAGTCGTGCGATGCAGAGTTAAGGTTCTTGAAACAATCAATACTCTGTTGACAGGATCGTCGCAGCTCGAGAATTGTCTCTTGCACTTGTTTATTTGGTGCATTGACTAGTTAAGCCGCAGCCGGGATTTAGGCTATTTATTTCGAGGTTGTGAATTTTAGCAGTATGGATTATAGAGCAAATTCAACCATGTTTCAGCCAGTTTGGCTAGTTGGAGAATTAAGGTTCTTTCTCAGTCCTGCTTTATAAAACTTTCTTCCCGACCTGCTCAAATGCGCACTAAGAACCGGCCCCATTTGGGACTTGAAAATTACCAAACATATCTGACCCCTCAGAAAAAAACAAACCCTGATTAGTATGGACCGAAACCAGATCATTCCTTGTTCAGGGTTGGTGGCGTGTACAGTTCTCAGGCTGTCGAGTCCTATAAGAGCAAGGCCAATAACTTGTCTCACCGACAAGCCACCACGACGAGCTGCCCAATAACACGACGAGCTTACAAACTTTTAAGGGGGTGTTCGTTTCTCTAGGTCTAAAAGTCACATCAAAACTAATCTTATTATTTAGGCGTTTTAAATAAGTCTAATTAAAAAACTAACTGCAGAACTTTGTACTGATTTACGAGACGAATATAATGAAGGTAATTAAGCCATGATTAGACGATGGTTACTGTGGCATTACTGTAGCGAAACATAGATTAATTAGGCTCATTAGATTCGTCTCGCAAATTAGCCCATATTTGCAAAAAGGTTTTGTAATTAAACTTATTTAAGACATCTAAATTGCAAGATTAGTTTTGATGTGACCTCTAGGCCTAAATTGCCGAACACCCCCTAAATCCTGCTCTGATCCCACCTATCCCCATCCTCCTTCTCTTTCCACTCTCACGGGAACCACGCCGGGGGCCCACGACTGCGCGTAGAGACGGTCGACGGCAGCTCAGACAAGCGCGTTCTCTCTCCACCTTTCTCTGTCCTCCACATCAGAAAAATCTGACACAAACGGGCTGCAAGACAAGCCGTTGGGCTTGCTCTAAGGTTGTTGCCTGGATCCAGTCATCCACGTACGGTACCCTGTGGGCACACCCCGCCTCCGGAACCACGCGTGCACGTAGACTGTTTTGCCCTGTTCCTAGCGTCGCGGGATCGTGGGGTACCGTCGTCGTGCCGGAGGCCAGCAAGCCACGCAAAGGCATCGGCGACGCGACGCTAGCTGTCCCTCGTCCTCTGCATTAGATGAAGCGAGGGAAACGGGAGGACAACTCGCACGCGCTGCTGGATTGCCGACACCGAGATGGTGTCACTGGACGCAGAAGGACATGAGTGTCCGTGCTGTGACTTTTTTGTGTGTGTTTGTGTTGCGTCACATAACACAGTGGTCTGTCGTCCCAAGTGCTAGATTACGCCACTACGTACTTGCGTCACATGTTTGTTTTCAGCTGGTCATGGGATTTTACCACGAGCGCGAAGGTGATCCATGTATTGCGAATTTGCACAGCGCTAAAGTTAAGCTTGTTAAACTGACGCAAAATGCTGGTATTCGCAGGCAAGAGCATCAAGGACTTCCAGGCGCTCCTTCACCAGGGCTACAGCCGGACGCCGTCGTCGTCGTCCTCGTCGCAGGCGCCGGTGCCGCTCGCCCTCGCGCCGCCGTGCCCGCGGCCGGACGACCACGGCGCCGCGCGGGCCGCGAAGCCGAAGCTGGTGATCTTCATCCGCAAGAAGAACCGCGTCCTGCTCAACCTCCCCCACGTCGTGACCGCGTGCCGCCGCGCCGGGTTCGCGCCGCACGTGATGAACCTGCGACGCCAGACGCCGCTGCCCGCCATCCACGCGGCGCTGGCCTCCGCGGACGCCATGGTGGCCGTGCACGGCGCGGCGGTGACCCACTTCCTGTTCATGCGGCCCGGGTCGGTGCTGCTGCAGATCGTGCCCGTGGGCCTCGACTGGGCCGCCGACGCCTTCTACGGCAAGCCGGCGCAGCAGCTCGGGCTCGAGTACCTCGAGTACAAGGTGGCGCCCGAGGAGAGCTCGCTGGCGGCGGAGTACGGGCTCAACAGCACCGTGGTGCGGAACCCCTGGGTGATCAGCAGCCGCGGGTGGTGGGAGATGAAGAAGGTGTACATGGACAGGCAGAACGTCACCGTCAACGTCAAGAGGTTCGCCGAGCTGCTCCGGCAGGCGAGGGTGCACCTCAAGAACAACACCGCGGCGGCGTGCCGCCACCACCGCGGGTCGTTGTCGGCGGAGGTAGAGAGACGCTAATCATCAAAGCTTCGATCAGTAGGTTGTTAATTGAGCTAGTCACAGCTGTTGATTTTCAATTTCTTTTCCTTTCTTTACATGTCTTCTTTCTTTCTTTCTTTCTTTCTTTTGGGGTTGGCGGGAGAGGCGGTACAAAATGGAGATGAGAGATCCTGTAAATATGATTGGGTTGGTCGAGAGGATGGGTAGAGGGATCGGTCGCCTCCGTGCACAGTGCATTCGTTGAGTTCGTCTTGTTATTATTAGCAGAGGAAGAATAATTTATGGTAGGGCCGGGCTCTCTCCTGAAACATCATTTTGTTTACTTACAGTTTCTTTTACAGTAGTTGATACAGCAGCATTTTCTTTTTCTTCTTCTTTTTTCCTCCTCCTTTGCTCCTTTCTTTTTAACATTCTTTGGGCGTCCTGATGATGTAAGAGCAACATTGTTTAACAAAGAGCAATAGAAATCCAGACTCCCTTTACAGGTCACTGGTCCGGATATGCGGCTGTGCCCCTCTTTGGTGCAAACAAAGGAAAAGTGAAAGTTGATGCCACTTGTGGAGGTCCACATGGCGAGGATGGTCTAGTATGTCCATTTGCGCCTTTCACCGTCGTGAATATACTACCAAACCACGAGCAGCACGTGGCCCCGGGATACTGCCGTTGCAATTCACGCCCGCTCCCACATCACTGCATTCCTTTGCAGCTGTCCCTCGGACAACCACGCGGCGGCCACGCTGTCGGAGAGAGAGATACTCCCTCCGTCCTAAAATATAAGGGATTGTTGACTTTTAGACATCACGTTTGACCATTCGTTTTATTCAAAATATTTATAAAAATATAAAAATAATTATATTATATTTAAAGTATATCTACTGATGAAACAAATCATAAAAAAATAAATATTATTTTTATAAATTTTTCAAATAAGACGAATGATCAAAGGTGATATCTGAAAGTCAACGATTCCTTATATTTGGGACAGAGGGAGTAGTAAAACAAGACGCAGGCGCCACGTGCTGCTCGCGCCTCGATTCACGACGGTGAAAGAGAGGAGCAGTGATGTGAAGTGGAATCTGACAGCTATACAACCGTTGGCATCCGGACCTGGCCGTACGTTACGTAGCCCGTGTCGGTGTTGAGACCGTGAAATTTCACGCACTGCCTCGCTCTGTCGGCGATCGGATGACGCACGCACAGTTGTGATCAAACCTGTGGAGAAAAGCTGTTCATATTCGGTTCTTTACCGTGCGATGATCCTCAAACGCCCATTGCTCTGTCCAATCCAATGCCTGACGGTTAAAATCAAGCAATGCAGCTGCTGATGCTGCTGAAAATGTACCAAGGCTAATGGGCAGTAACTAAACACTTTTTATACCTTTCCTGGCAGCAGAGGGGGATAAGTTCTATTGGTGAGCATCCCGGAGGGATTACCACCAGCGATGAAGAACTGAGTTATTACAATCGATTGCCAAGCTCAATCTTTTCCCTTTTCAGCGGGGAACGGTCAAGGGTGTTGGTGGCGGTAGACATGATGAATGTCGGTCCCATTCCCAAGCTAGTACAATCAAACCCTCGCCACTTGGTAACACGTTTTCCACGAAGCATCAAATCAACTACCACTATCATTTTGACTTGCGCTGATCTGTTGTAAATCCCCGGCTCCATTAGTCATGCAACTTTCTTGACTGTCGGGCCACTCTCTCTCTCTCCAAGGACCATTGGTGAAGTACGGAGTATATGTAATGTGGTCCTCAAAGCCCTCTGGCTCAATTTCTAGCTGAGCTGAGGTAAGCACAGCACTTGGTCCTCATACCTGATAAATAGAGCCGTAAATCATCGGGTGTTACCACAATACTAGCTTACATTTAGCCTATTTGGGATTTCTGAGCATACTTAAAATCAAGCACGCAAAACTGTTGGGAAAACCATACTTAAAAATCAAATGGCGTTGTGGGCAAGACCATACTTAAAAATCCAAAGAGATGGTCTCTTTACTAAGAGTTGTGGGGATGGCTCCTGTCAATTATCCCTTTTCGAAACGAGTACCAATTTCATTACCTCTAACAACTCAATGCAACACGTAAAGACACGGGACAAATCTTTTGTGCCAACCAAAGACTTTGCCAAACTCCCAGGATTCCAATGCTAAACGAGCCTCTCACGCTGTTCATGTCCACCAATGCTGAACAAAATAGTTTTGGGCAGAGTTCACTTATGAAACAAAAAAGTTCAAAAAAAAAAAAAAGAAGCTGGTGTCGGCCCTTTATTGGGTATGTACTTGTTTTACACGGATCTAGCTCATGATCACATTACACAGGCGAAGTGCGTCTCAGATCATCACAGCGTGGTTCAGATGACGGTTCCAGCCTTTGAGAACGACCCTTGGACTGGAGCCCTGTGGTGCCTCGAACGAGATGTCAACGACCATCTTCTCCCCCGGTGTGAGCGAAAAGTAGTTGTCTGAATAATGGACTGGAAGGATTCTTGTGTCTCCGTATTTTTCCTGAGCGGACGGTTCAGAAGTGTGCACTGAAAAGTGGAGGAAAAAGGCGACACCCGAATCAGTCCCGTTCACCTCTACGGTTCTCAGATTGTCTTCTGATCTAGCGATGCCGAGGCCACTGCACATTTTCCTCCACAGGCCACCACTTTCATGTCGCTCCACCTTAGATTCCTTGCCACTAATGCAGGAACTATTCCCATCATCTAGATCCATGATTCGTGTGCTTTCTGCTACTGATTTCCTCGACTTGTTCTCGACAGTCATCCTTACCTTGTGTCTGGTGCCTGAGACGGAAACCTCGGAAACAATTTTTAAAGGAATCCTTTTCTGCTGATACTGCTCCAGTAACTTATAGTCTTTTCCAGGAAGATGTAGCCAGTAAAAGTTTCTGGAGAGTATTCCATTGTCTGAGAGCCTGAAGAGCTTGAGTAGCAAAAAATAGACTCTTTTGGCATTCTTCATCTCATGGTATTTCATCTGCATGATTTGCTTCACTTTCTTCGGCGGTAGCAATATCTTCTCAGTAACTTTGTAATACGGTGATGTACCATCCAGATCCCATACTGAAATTTCTACAGCCACGTCTGCAAGTTCTTCAGCTGTAGTGTTTACCACCTACAAAGGCACTTTACATGTATTAATTTCTAGGCAGTTCCACTTGAAGCAAAGGTTTAAGTTAAAGAAAGTACCTCTATGAAGTAACTAGCCAAATTCAATTGGACATGAATCGGTTCAGCAGCACAACGACAACCATAAAATCCAGCAGTTTGATCTTGGAGGTGATCATAGAACTGCCCTCTTAGTCCAGTCCACGGATTTTGTGTCTTCCAAATTAGAACACCTGTAAACTTTGTCCACATGAAAGATGTCCATCCTTCCAGAAGTGCTCTGTACTGAACATAGTTGACCAGTTGTGCCTGGAAGTTAAAAATGATATTAGCGATGGAACTAAAATGCTCCTGATACAAGAACAGTAAAGCTCCTGAGATGAAAACATTATATTAATAACTTACTTTTTCACAAAAATCGTCAAGATCTTTTGGGTGTCCATATAGTTCAATCTGATCATGGACCTTCCCTGGATTTGAGTAGGGAATGTACTTGTGGTAATCCCATATTGGATTTGGCACTTCTTCGATGTATCCATCAATTCTTTTCTTGAAAGTTGGAATGCTCCATCCTTCAGGAGGCATAGTGGCCCTAATTGTTGCAGCAACTGGAACTCCCACAGACCCAACTTCAGGGTTAAATCCATATTTGTAGAAACTGTCCTTGAAAAAGCTCTCTGGATATTGAATTTCATAAGGACCATCAGTCCAGTCACCTTTTCCATTAGCAAAACCATCCCACATTGATCCTTGGACATATACCCGAGTACCGTCAAGATATTTACTTGGGTCAGTTGATTCTTGTAATAAATTATCTTGGTTTTTTGATATTTGGTAACTTGCAAACATAGGATGTAGCTTCAAATCATTCTTCAGTGCTCTGTTGATATCATCTGGTGGGTGTTGCTCATTACCACCAACCCATAAAGCAAGACTAGCATGATTCCTGAGTAATTTGACAGTATCTCTAGCACATAGAAGGAATAGATCATGGTCCAAAGGGCCATCAGGGTTCGACACGGGAATTCCTCTACCATCGACATCTCCAGTTATCCAGAATTCCTGCCAAACCTGTATAAAATGGCTCCATCTGTAAGCAAATCATGCAAACTGCAGACATGGTGGCAAACCAGTGTGAATCACGTGGGTAAAGAGTATCGCCAAACGATGACTTGTATAAAGATCAAGAATTCAGTTAGCTAATGCACAATCAACACTACATGTAAGAGTATCTAACAACTAAAAATAAACCATCAAGTTTACCTAATCCTGTGAAAGGATTCGAAGCCCAGGGACTAGCTGGTCACCAACATTTTATACAATCAAAATAAAGTAAAGATTGGCTGATACGATTTTGAAGCGAAAACATAAAACTTTGCATTTGTCACCACTATTTAATGTTTATAATTTAGATAACAAACCACGATATCAAATTGACTGGGAGATAAGCTTACCATCAGACCATAGACATCGCAAAAGTGATAAAAATCTGGCCTTTCTGATAATCCACCACCCCAACAGCGAAGCATATTGAAGTTCATATCAGCGTGGAACTTAATGTCAGTCATATAACGCTGCTTTGTTAATCTAAGAAGGCCATCTGATAATATCCAGTTCCCCCCTCGGACAAAAATAGGTTCACCATTTACCTTGAAGATCCTGGAGATGAGTAACATTTGCATCAGCATGTTTTCAAGACTCAAGAGCTAAAATATTCAGTATACACCTTTTTTTAGGCATTCCATAGAGAACTAGTTACCTCCCACCAGTAGAACTGTCAATTGTACTCTCGATCTTGCGGAATCCGAAATAATGGCGCCAAGAATCGGACTCTCCAAATCCTTTGACATCCACACTAATCTCGACGTTGTATAGGGATTGCTGACCCATGCCATTTGGCCACCACAGGTTTGGCTTATAGAAGAACAACTACAAACATTCATATTTTATATATAACAGGGTGTCAATCATCTTTATTGTGTGATCCAGTAAGCACTCACAACAAGGTCATGGGCAACTATAAAGACTTAACAACAAAGAATGAACAGATCAATTGTCTGGCTACGGTACTCTATGATAGTCCTCATAGAAAGAAATTAACTAAATAATGCCTGGGTAGAAAACTAACTTACAGGAGGAATAGTGTACTCTAGATCTGAGTGAGGAGGGACTGTTATTGCATAACTCTGAAGGTGTTCCACCAAATAAACGTTCCCTTCAAGTTCAGTTGAAACCTGTATTTTCAACTCACAATCTGCAGTCCAGGAACTTTTGTTCTCTAACTGAAGTGTGCAATGTAGGTATGATCTCTTAAAATCATCATGAAACGTTGAAACCAGGTGAGGATCCGTTATATTCACAGGCTGCGGTGAAAAAGAAAAACCATATAAGAACCTGAGTCACCTTAATCTACGCAGTAAAAAAAAGGAGGAATACTTGAAAAGATCAAATGCTACAAATAGAGGATATATCCATAGCATTACCCCAAGGGGCAACGAAATGCAGCACATACTAATAACAGAGAACAGGATTCAAGGACTCACCCCAGTCATCGAAATTGATACCTCATCCCAGATACCTGTGTTCCGATCCCTAGGATTCCCAAAAAGGACGAAAAGAAAAAGTTACATGATGGAAAGTGTTGATGTAGCAAATTTTTATAAACACGCTGTATAAAAACAGGAATGGAAAAACTTTGCTCCTGCAAACAAATTATTGTGGCTGGCAGGAGAACCATGTGTCAAAGGTAATTGAACATAACATCAAACCAGGAATTGGCAGTGGTCTTCCAAAAGACCAATTTATCAAGCATGTAGCATTATCACACAGTAATTGTCAACTACTCCGTACCTTATTGGGCACATCCAGTCCCATCCTTCAACATATTGTGTAGCAACATCTTTCCCTATCTGAAATGGTCACATTGAAGGGTGCAATCATGAATTAGTTGACACTTTCACTTAAAATATTTTTACTGAAGTAATTGTGATAAAGTAAAGTTGTTATTAATATATAGTCACTTCTGCAAGAGGACCATAATCGAGTATTCATTTCTAGATAAAAGTAGGGATTCAGCAACCAATTTGAGTGCTCATCGAGAAAACAATAAAGCATGTCCCAAGTTCACACAAATGATCACCTGACTCTGAAATTGAATATGTGAAGCCATTTTGTGTTCCACATCAATTTTCAGCACTTTTGATGGAAAAAAAATCATATAACAAATATTACAATTCAAACAAGATGAAGTCAGTTGTGTATATTATTACATAGCTCTTGAAGCACGACCATGATGGGTAAACAGACATGAACAAATAGACCATTCGAATTTGCTCAAAAAGTACCAAAAGACACTCCAAATAATGAATGTTACGATTCTAATAAGTTCTTTTTTCCACAACATTGCAACTCATGTGTGAAAAAGGGTAAAGCAATAAAAATCAACTAGAAAGGCATGAAACTAACCTCATGGTCACCACCTTGACCTCCCTGAGGAGGAATTCTACCCGGATGATCAGGAGGATGAACAAGGACAGCAAGCAGATTGTTGCCATCAGGATGGAGAATTTTTGTAATATCAATGGTGTGCCTTCGGAACATCCCTTTTGGAAGTACCTCCTTGTGCCCGTTTAAGTACACTTCTGCCGAGTAGTTTATTCCACGGAAGTTTAAAGTGACATATTGATTTCCTGACTATGAAGACAACAAAAAGATATTGATGTGTAAAGTGGTTTAGCACCGAAATTTCAAACATAATCAAAACTGAAATTAAATGTCAATTCAACACGTATTGTTTTGGTTGCACCAATTTGATTTGTGTTAAAGGAAACTAAAGACAAATTTGAAACTGTCATATTAGTCTATTACGTTAGAACATCTCCAAGAGATCCCCATAAAATTGACCCCATAAACTTGTTTTGAGAGCAACAAAAAAATTATGAGGGCACTTTTTCTTCCCTCCTCCAACAGTTCCCCCTTAAAAGTGGATCAAAACACTTTGATTGGGACACATCAGCATTTGGGGCCACAAAAACATTAATTCCATTGTAAACAGAAAGAATGGGAGCCCCAATTCTTCCCCTGTTTGTAGCTACAAATGAGGGAAGTTTAGGGACTACGAAAAAACTAAGGGTGGTTCTGGGTCCTGTTGGAGATGGTTTTTTTTTTAAATTGAAACCCAATATTTTGATTTGAGGGAGGTTTATGGGACTCTCTTGGAGATGCTCTTATTGGAGTACTACTCTACGCTACCAGCACGCTTAAAGCAATTGGAGTACTCTTTTGCAACAGTACTACTCTACGCTATCAGCCAAAATGAAGATAAGTTTACCAGCAAACAGCATAAACTGCTTGCTGAGGCAGCAGGCGCCTTGCTACACTAAACTAGAAAGCCATCTGCAGTGAAAACAGTTTTCTTCTAATAACTCAAAAGAGAGTATGTGAGTAGGATTCATGCTACATTCGCCGTTACAGGAGAACCAGTCCATTTCGTGTGCGTACCGGGGCACACTGGAATGTGGTGAAGAACCAGAAGGTGTAGTACTCCCTCCCCGCGTCGGCGATGTCGACGATGGCCTGGTTATTCAGCCCGTAGAAGGGGTCCGGGATCAGCTTGTTCTTCAGCAGCGTCCCCAGAACTCTGCATCGATCACAACCCGAAGCATCCAACAGTTTGTCAGCGCATCGAGAGAGGACCACGAAGGAGACGCGATAAATTACTTATTACTCTGTGGGAGCACAGAGAGGAGAGCGAGGAGTGAGCACAGAGGTGCACGTACGTGCCGGGGACGGCGGCGTCCATCCATGGCGCGGCGAGGTCGGGCCCCGCGGCCGGCGGGTTGGTGGTGGTGAGCTGGACGCCGGTGAGCGTCACCTCCGTGGAGCGCGCCGCGAGCCAGCCCGTGTCGAGCACCCGCTTCCCCACGGCCGGCGCGGCCATCACCGCGCGCTGGCGAGGGCGCTGGCCTCCAGTTGGGGGTGTTCGGTTTGGAGCAGCGGAGCAGGGCTAATGGAGTTGAGCTCTGGAGCGAGGCGGACGCCGGGCCGGTTGCGTGCCGCCGCCCGCTTGCCGGCGCGGGGGTTGCGGGGGACGGAGGTTGCGGGAACGGGGGGCGAGCGGGTGGGGCCCTGGGCGTCACGGGAAGGAAATGGGCGGGTGGGGCGCGCGTGGCGTGATCGTGCTCGTGTCACCGAGTGCCACGCCCCGGAATTGGGTGTTTCGAAAAGGACAGGATGACGGGGGAGTGTGCAGTGGACTGCACAGTACCCGGGACCTGCCGTGTTCTGTTATGCACGTCACTCCAAGAGTGTGCTTCAGAGTTCAGACCTATCCAGAGTAAATTAATCCGAAAACGATCCAGATCAAATGATCAAATCACGAGCTATGTGCAGTCAAGCAAATGCGAAAGCAAAATCGGAACTTCAAATCTCAACGGAACCATACTATGGGTCATTTGCTTCACGATAAATAGGACTTTTGTAGACTCGCGCAAAAGACATGACTACCGTCCAATTAAAGACTACCTAATTAATCCTAGAAGACCCAGGATTTTCAAAGAAATCGACCTTCAGTTAAACCTCATTTTTGCATTTTCATCTGCGTATCCAGATCTGCTAAGGAAATTTTCCTCAGTTTTGTACTTTCATGTTTTCCAACTTGATTACTTTTTGTTTTGTGTTTTTCCCTCGTTCCTGCAGTAGAGTTCAAGTGGTATAAATAAAGCTAGAATTTTCAGAAGTATACCATCGTTGTTCATTTTATGCTCAGACCAAATACGACTGATCGTAGCATGATTTGCTCTCTGTTCAGTGCACGGACAGTTTTCCTTCAACAGTGTGATAATTTTTATTTTTTATTTGAAAGTCCAGTGCGATAATTATGTGAAACATAGTGAAAGAAATGCTGCGGCAAGGAAGATCGTTAGCTTTTGTACCAGTTTTAAATCACAATGCCTGATTCCTGGTGTTCTTCCACCAGAAGTTCCATCTCTCCTTTTTCCATGGATGATTCAGCCGACTGAGCTGAGGCTCTAGTGATATCCTTTCACTCAAACAACTGCATGGCCTATAACGTCATCCAGTTAGCTGTTATATTTTCATCAAATCTGCCCACAATTAGAGCATCTCCAGCAAAGCCTCTACTTGAGTCCCTACTCTATTATTTAAGAGTTTGAGATAAAAAATCATCTCCAGCAAGATCCTACTTGAGCTCTCATTTTGCATGCCCTTTCAAACTCCATCTCCAAGCCCCCATTTCTAGTGTCCTCCAATCCTCCCTCTCATTTATGGGTCCCACTAATATTTTACCAGGTCTCACACAAAAGAGAGTCTTGGGTCAGTTTCTGCTGGAGTTGAAACCAAATTTTGGGTCTTTATTTTTGCATGCTGGCCTGGAAAACGAAAGTAGAAGCCTTGTTTTGAGGTCTATTGCTAGAGATGCTCTTAGTGCATTTGTTGGCAATAATGGAGGGTGTCACCCATTTCGTAAATATGTCTTTGCAGGACTGATGTCTTGTTCTTGTACGTCACAATTCCTTTTTTTTGAAACGTACAGTATTAAACTTCGTCTTAGCAAGCATGGGTCTTAGGGGGTGTTTGTTTCTCTAGGCCTAAAGGTCACATCAAAACTAATCTTGTTATTTAGGCGTTTTAAATAAGTTTAATTAAAAAATTAACTGCAGAACCTTGTACTAATTTGCGAGACGAATCTAATGAGGGTAATTAAGCCGTGATAATGAGGGCAATTAAGCCGTGATTAGACGATGGTTACTGTAGCATCACTGTAGCGAAACATAGCTTAATTAGGCTCATTAGATTCGTCTCGCAAATTAGCCCACATCTGTAAAAAGATTTTGTAATTAAACTTATTTAAGACGCCTAAATAGCAAGATTAGTTTTGATGTGACCTCTAGACCTAAAAACACGAACAGGCACTTGGTCTTACTGGTAGCTCATGGGTCATATGTCGCGATGGCCAACTGCTTAACTGTATTGAATCGTTCATTCCTCATCAGCAAAAATTGCTGAAATGATGTGCATACTTATGAGTGTTCTCCACTGAAATCACCAACATTTATGGTAGTTGCGTGCCTCTGGTCGCTTCCTTGGTTTCCTTTTGATTGCTGAAATGATGCGGCTTGTTACGTCCAAGCTACAAGCACAGTATGTACAGAGGCCCTCGCTTGCTGCATTTCATAAACACAAGATTAAGCAACCAATTAATTAAAGTATAGTAGACACCAGTTGGCGGTTATTAGTAGTACTTAGGGAATGTCGGTGTATAGTTTGATAAAATAAAATTAATATAATGCATGATAGACTCCGGAGTATTCTGGGTGTCATCTTCAATGCCTCGCGAGCTTCTTCACTTTTCTATATAGGATTAAATACTTCTTTCGTTGCAATATATTTGTCATTTTGGCTCTCGATACAGGAATTAAGGTGGAAAAAATATAGGTGCACAGAAAAGAAGAAGAGAGATAAACATATAGTGGAAAGAGAAAAAGTTGCATCGAAAGTGAAAATGCAAGTATTTTGGTAAAACTAGAGAAGTCAAAAACGCCAACTATTTTGAGACGCAAGAAGTAGTAATTTCCTCAAGTGTTGGTCAATTCCACTAGTATGATGACACCAATACTTATATGTGTGATGGATTTGTCTTTGATATTTATTTGCCATGCAATTAGTTTTCGGAAGAGGTTAAAGCGTGGCAGGACGCGCATTGCCCAACCACGCGGTCTCTCTCTCAAATCCCAACATGCGTCTCGATACACAGACCAACCTATATATATGTGACACACGTCTTATACTTAGAGCAACCAGCACATGGAGGAACACATACTGCTGTAAAAACAGAAATAGGGTGGGTGTGTCAGTGTTGTGTTGGTGTGAACACATTTGGTGTGAGATCTAAAAACCTTAAAATGGCATATCTCTTATACCATGCCTATTTTCATTTTCGTTTGCACCTTTATGTTCCGTGCAAAGAGACGGACAAAAATAAATCACACTTGCATATAGTTTATATCTTTTAGAGTATCAACAAAGTTGAGGACCTTGACCAATACTATTATTCTTACATAGTTCCAAAACAAAAAAAAGCTGAGGATGCCAGCCAAAGACGGGCCTTTATTGGGGCCAAAGGTGCCCGTGCCGCACCCCCCCCCCCCCCCCCCCCTCATCTAGGTCAAGCTCCACTGGTGACATGGCAAAGCACAAGCGCAAAGGAAACTTCAGGCTACTACTATTACATCAACGACCATCGTCAAAAAGGAACCATGACTTCATCGTCCTCAGTCACGCGCCTGGCTTTTCCTGTTCTTGGGAAGAGAGTAAAGGATGCCACTTCTGCATGAATGAGAAGATTTTTCGTGTGATGTTAGATGGGTTCTGGCAAAATTTCCTTTGATTTGCCATCTCATTTCTACTCCTCTGGAGGACTCATGTCATAATAGCAAAGCAAAATAGATTTAACCCGTAATCATTATCCCCCTAGTTTGAGCCATTTATCAAAAAAGTTAGACATAGAGAGTGGAGTTGATGACTAGTTCATGAGAGAATAACTTACACATTACACATGAAAAGAATAACCGTTGTGCCCAGTACGGAGCGCAACATTATTTGGAATTCACCTCCAAACCACCTGCTGCAATGCTTGCAGTACGACTGTAATCCCTATAATTAATGAAGAGGAGCGCTCTTGGTCTAAAAAAATCATATTTTTTAATAAGATATAGTTAAGGCCATAATCATCATCATTTGAGCTTGACAATATCAAATGTTAAAAGATTAACAATTGCCAAACGGCCCCTAAATAAGACGTTACGTCGGGAAATATGAGTATGAATGTTACAGGTTTGGTAATTTGACTCATACACTGGACAATGCCAATGGCTCAAAGCAACCCAACATCTAGATCTACGCTGATCTGTAAAAAAACTGTTCCATAATCCCCATGTGCAAGCAATGCAGCCGATGGTGTAGTGTAACCTTTCAATAATGGACGATCCAGATCCTCTGCTCATTAGGTTCAGAATTGGGAAAAGGCGGAAATCCTCAAAGCCAACGAACGACAGCCGCACCGGTACCGAGCACCACCTCGCAGAGTCCTCCAGCATTCCACGCCGGTGGACTCCCCGCTTCACCCACGCCGCGCGCGCGCGAGCTCCCTCCCACCAACCGCTCCACCCACTGCACTCCGGGCTGGACTGGAGTAACGCACACTCCACACGCCTCCCGCGACCGACACCCGCCGCGCCGGCGCCTCAAACCCCCCGCGCCGATCGCGACGCCCCACCCCACCGCGACACCGATCTCCCGCCCTCTCCCTCCCCTCAGCTTCGCGCTGTCTGTCGGCGCCCACCGCACCGCACCCGCCACTCCAAATCTCGCGCCCTCCCCCGAATTCCCCCAACCGAGACCACCACACCCCACACTCGCGCCCCAGATCCGCGCCACTCCGTCTGCCGAGGCCCAGATGCTCGTCCAGGACCGCGTGTCCCCGCACGCCGCCGTCGCGGGCGGCGACGGCGGTCAGGGGCCCAAGTCCCCGCGCGGCGCGCCGGGGGCGGACCGCCGGCACCCGCGGCCCTTCGCCAAGAACCTCGACTTCTCCAGCTGGGCCTCCGAGCACTCCTCCAAGCTGCTCATCCTCCTCTTCGTCGCCGCCTCCGCCGCCGCCGTCTTCCTCCTCCGCGGCGCGGCGCCCGACGCCGCGGCGCTGCTCTGCCTCGACCGCTCCGCCTCCTCCTCCTCGGGCGGGCCCGCCAGGCTGCCCTACCCGGACGTCGCCTGGTCCAAGGTCCCGCCGCTCGCGATCGCGTCCGCCGCCCCGTTCGCGACGTTCCGCGCCGAGCGCTGGATCGTCGTCGCCGTCTCGTCCCCGCCCACCGCGGCGCTCGCCGCGCTCGCGCGCGTCAAGGGCTGGCAGCTCCTCGCCGTCGGGGACTCGCGCACGCCCGCCGGGTGGGACCTCAAGGGCGCCATCTTCCTCTCCCTCGACCTGCAGGCGCAGCTCGGCTACCTCTCCGTCGACTTCCTGCCCTACGGCTCCCACGTCCGCAAGACGGCGGGCTACCTCTTCGCCATCCAGCACGGGGCCAAGGTGATCTTCGACGCCGACGACCGCGCCGAGGTGCCGGGCAACGATCTGGGGAGGCATTTCGATGTCGATTTGGGATCTGGCGTCACCAACCACCCCGTGCTTCTCCAGTACAGCCACGCGGATCCCAACCGCACGGTTGTCAACCCCTACGTGCACTTTGGCCAGCGCTCCGTGTGGCCGCGGGGGATGCCGCTGGATAAGGTTGGGGAGGTGGCCCATGAGGCGTTTTACACTGAGGTGTTCAGTGGCCGGCAGTTCATCCAGCAGGGGTTGTCCGACGGGCTGCCCGATGTGGATGCCGTGTTCTACTTCACTAGAAAGCCACCGACTTCAGCATTTGATTTGAGGTTCGATGCCGAAGCCCCAAAGGTGGCGCTACCGCAGGGCATGATGGCGCCAGTGAACTCATTCAATACATTGTTCCAATCACCAGCTTTCTGGGGCCTCATGATGCCGGTATCAGTGAGCTCGATGGCGGCAGATGTGATCCGTGGGTACTGGGCGCAACGGATCTTGTGGGAGATCGGCGGGTACGTGGCTTTCTATCCACCGACTATCTACAGGAAGGATCATGTTCAGGCATACCCATTCGCAGAGGAGAAGGATCTGCACGTGAATGTCGGCCGTTTGATCAAGTTCCTGAATGAGTGGAGGTCGAACAAACAGACATTATTTGAGAAGATTCTTGATCTGAGCTATGCCATGGCCGAGGAAGGGTTCTGGACAGAGCAAGATGTGAGATTGACAGCTGCCTGGCTGCAGGACCTTCTTGCTGTGGGGTACCGTCAGCCTCGGCTCATGTCATTGGAAATTGACAGGCAGCGGGCAACCATTGGAGAGGGTGACATGAAGGAATTTGTGCCCAAGAAGCTGCCGTCTGTGCACCTTGGGGTCGATGAGATCGGCACGGTGAACTATGAGATTGGAAATCTTATTAAGTGGAGAAAGAACTTCGGTAATGTTGTGATGATCATGCATGTTAGTGGTCCTGTGGATCGTACAGCACTTGAGTGGAGGCTGCTTTATGGAAGGATTTTCAAGACAGTTATCATTCTTGCCGAGCAGAGCAATGCAGAGCTTGCTGTTGAACTCTGTGCGCTGTCGCATGCTTACAAGTGAGTGTTACCACCTCCATTAACTCTTTTATTGCGCTGATTTCTACTTGATGAAAAAAATGAACTGTAGATATGTTAACTAGTTAAGGTTCATTTTATTTCATGTTCTGCTATGTGTTCAACCAGACTAATGCTATTGTAACTTCTTGACTAATAACTCATCCAAAAAAAGCTCCTAACTAATTGGTTGAAGTGGCAGCTTTTTGAACCTTAGCAAACGAATTTTGAGACATTAACCAAAACGGCTGCATCTTGCAAAGAAACGTGTATCCACATTTGAAAGATGTTGGCTAGAATTCTTTAAGTAACTCAGTATGAAATTAATGCATGACGGCAGTGTTGCCAAGCCGCTAAATAAATTAATTTAGAAATTTTACCAGTGGACCTTCTTATCTTGATGTTTGAATGCATGCTATCTGCTAATATTCTTTTCCATGGATGCACCCTATCCTTCTCAAATTGTTGAACACAAAATGAAGTTTAAGCTTGAGGTTTTTTGGAATGGAACTTCAAAGGAAAAATGTGGAGTCATCGGAAGTTAGCCATCAGTCAAGAGCAATTTTTTGCACCTTGTGCTTTATAAACTGTTTCGTAATGCAATCAAGATAGATGACTCATGTGATCAATTTGGATTGTGGAACATTAATGAAATGCAAACTATTTTTTAGAGTTGTCCTACCTTTGCCTGTGTGTATTTAGCTGATATATACCATCACGCTAGGGGATACTCATACAAAATGCATTAAGCCATGAACAAGTTCTGACAGAGTACTTAAGTTCAGCACATCTGTCTTATTGTTTTGTAACTGAAGTATCGGTTCCTGGTGAAATAACTTGTATTCGATTGTACATCAGGGAAGAAAAAGTATGCTGTTCCTTGTAGTGCAACCTATGGGCATAATGAATAGGAAAAAAATCCATGCCAGGCCAATTTTTCTGCAGTTCAGTAGTGATCTTCTCTAGTTTGTTCTGCCAATAAGTGAATAAAATCCCTTTTGGGGACATTGTTGACTTATTCGTACTTTTGGGGTGAACCAAAAAGTTTGTTCCCATTCCTTATATCAATTTTACTAGTGTAGATAATCGAGTTTCTCTACAATTTATAAGAAAGAATACTGAGCTGAATAAAACATAACATTAGTAATTTATTTGGTTTGTGTTAAATTTTTCATTATTAACTAACCAGTAGTTATATTAATTGCCAAAAGTGGCAAATATTCATCCTCATTGTCTCCTTTTGGAGCGGACCTATGTGGGACAGCGAGGGATTGAAGAAATACTACTGTGGCATATATGAAACTGATTCCTGGAATTCTATTCTGGACTAATGTACAATATCACCGCTGGCATTTTTCTAACCATGATGTATTCTTTACTTTTCTTTATCAGGTACCTGCCCAAGGTGTTTGCAAGGTACACTGGTGCGGATGGATTTCTCTTCCTACAAGACCACATGATCCTTAACTATTGGAACCTGCTACAAGCTGATAAGGAAAAACTTTGGATTACAAATAAGGTTTGTATAATCTATCTTGGCCCTTCCCATTTCCGTGTACTGACGTTTAATCGATCGATAATACGATACAGTAAGATTCGTATTATACCGATAAATATGATACAGTTGGATTCATATTATACCTTTTCGTGCTGCAGATTGCACATTCTTGGGTCACTATTCCATTGGAAAGCAATAAAGAGGAATGGTTTGTAAAGCAAGGCGCGATGGTCAAGCAGGTCATTGGAAGTTCTCCAGTTCATTTCCAGACAAGCTACAAGGAAAGCATGAGCAAAGATAAGATTGCATTCTGTGGCAGTGAACTGTTCTATGTGCCCCGGCGGTTTGTTGAAGACTTTGGTGATCTTGTGGGTCTTGTCGGTGATTTGGATTTGCATCATAAGATTGCTGTCCCAATGTTCTTCTTGGCAATGGATTCGCCACAAAATTTTGACTCCGATGCTCTGGCTGGAACAGTATTTAAGACCAACTTGGCAGCTAATGAAACGTTCTCGACTATTTATACAGCTAAAGCACCTGCTGTTTTCCCAGTGAAGGTAATGAATGAGATGGACTTTATAAAGGTGATTCGGTTGATGTCCATTGGGGACCCTCTTTTGATGGAATTGGTATAAATATATAGGCTATAGTTTCAAATGCAAGTTTATCCTTTGGCCATCAGGACAGAGTAGACAAGCATAGTTTTGTGTTTTCTGGGGGTTCTCCATTGTTGTAATTTCATTTATTCTGTTTATTCTGTAGTCCATTTCTCTGCTGCTGTATATTGTTGTATCATTAGTGACAAGGTTACTGAGGATCAGCTCGGTCCAACTGTCCAATGAAGGAACGGACAGCCACGAGTTTACTGAGAAGAGGAGCCACAACTTTACCAACTGCTGTTTTGCATTTTTCGGGGTTGACTGTAGTAAAGGTCCACATTTTGAGCAGTTTGTTGTACCCTGCAAAGGTGACAAATGAAACTCATACATACTCTTTCATATGTGTGTTCTTTACAGAAAGAATGATAATGAAAGTTGGCTGTTGTTTGGATCAAGTGGCTTTTCATTATTTGAGAAACTACGGCTTTACATTTTGTCTCCTGAGCAGTAACAGTTGTTTTACATGCTGATAAGTGTTCACACCTTTGTCTAATTGAGCTCCGGTTTCTTGCAAACGTGCGCCTTGTTTTTCGTCATGCCTGACATATGAGAAGTTGTGCTTGTGGAGGCTAGTTGGACACTCGTAGCCTTGAGTTGGTCCAATTTCTGGGTCAGTTTGGGCTGAATTGGAATGGTTAGGCTATGGAAGCTAGCAACAATGTTGGAATTTTGGATGGAAATTATACATTTCACAAGACCCAACATGGTATTTCGTGTATCCATTGTTATCGATTGTTCAGGTAATGCAGGGAGGAAAAGACAGCGTAACAGTTTAGTGGTGCAGTTTGCATCCAATGATTACTTGGACGACGAGGGACCTTTAAAAATCCACATAAATCATTAACAATCAAGAGAAGAAAAAAGGTACTGAGCTCAGGAAATGTATTGAACCAAATATTTCAATACAATAATACGCTGCAGCATGCCAAAGCAAACATGGACCACTCTAGAGATGTAAACATGAGGCTATTCACAAAATTTGCAGGAGCACCATCCCTTGATCCCTCCTCTCATGCACTTGTGTTCAGCGACTTTAGTTTTGTACACTTTCGCCTCCCCCCAACACTCGAACTTGCACAGCCATTCTTTGCAGAATGGAAGGTAGGCAGTTCTATAGGCGCAGCTGGCTGCATGCATAAATCAGAACATGTATATAAGTCGCTGCAGATCTAGTTTTGGAACCAATCAACTATAGAATACAATGGGAGAGAGATACGAGGAAGTACACGAACCGTTCGAAGCTGGAACTGCATCTAGTAGGAGCACCAAGAGAAGGCAGCAAACAGTAGCCTGTTTCGCATTCATCGTGTTTGAGATGAACGAAGTGTTCGAGTGTAGACGTCGAAGCCTCGAAAGCAGTCCACACACGAAGATACATTTTTATCGTCAGAGAGAATAGGGATCGTTAGAGAGAAAAGGGGATCTATGATCATGCAGCCATTTTTATCGCTTCAGGTCCTCCTTGGCGTAAGGACTAGCGCCGTTATCACCATTGACTGGTCAGCTTGGCTTATTTAGCAGTATGAAATGTGTTAGGAAAATCCCATGAACAGCAAGTCCATTTTCAAAGTTACATTCGCAAGTGCAGCTGATTAGCCCAATGACAAAGTTTGATTTTGTAATCTCTAAAATATTCATCGCTTGGAGGGTAAGGGGATAAGCACAACTTTTTCTCCATCAACAGATTTTTGCTTGTAAGACAGCTGAAACGTTACATTGCTAGTACCCTTGATTCAGTAATGTGAAAGTCCATTGCCGCGTGAATACCTGTTCCGTAATCATGGAGGAGTCTTAGAACGTTAGCAGGTCCGTGCCTGAAGATTGGTCGAAGTTAAACTATTTGACGCTATTAAATTCTTTACTGAAGATCCTCAGGGCCTTGCATTATTCAGTGATCAAGATCTCTCCTAACTAACTATTTATGTCGAGTGTAGAGGCTACAGCCTTCAAGTTTCTTATAGCAGGGTCGACTGGTTGGCTCTAGGTCGTTTGTGAACCATGACTCCATGAGCGGATGTGCTCCCATGCTTACTGAAAACTTTTGAAAAATGGATCATTATAACTAGGGAGAATACTGTCGATCACTCTGACGACTGTAGTGGCTCTCTAAATATACATGCATTCCTTCACTAATCTCTCCGTGCCTGAAGATCCGATTCACAAGGTGCGACTGAGTCAGTATTAACCAACTCCAGTACACCATTTACATGCATCATCATCACTCGTAACTGTTACCTCGCTCCCTTTCCCGGCCCCGGTCCGCTGCTCAGGAACGTAGGCGTGGATGATGCTCTGCTCCCGTCCCGCTGCCCGGCAGTGCATGACGTGTTGTGGAGGTTCTACACTTTGCTGGAGTTTAATTGCCTGACAGCTGACCAATACTGCCCATCAAAACATATCTTAAGAAACTTGTCTTTTGGTCCCCTGTTCGGTAGTATAAGAACTTTAGGAAGCTACCTGCAGGCTTCTGCCCCTACCGAATGCAGGATTAAGATAGAGCATGTTTTCCTTTATCTTGGACTGTCCAGCTCCAGCATGTAACATCACGATCTCTGGAATATCCCCTCTAATGTTGGCGGGTGCCCTGGACACGCCCAGCACCAAATCCTTCGTGCAGTGCACCACGCATGCAAAGCCGGTGCCGGTATTGAACGGGGGTGGCAAAGCAAAGCTTTCAGTCGATCGACCGATCGATTACTCGTCGTTCTGTCTCGCGCGCAAGTCTGTTCCCTCTCTGCGGCTGAGGAGCAAGGCACAGCCATGTACTGTATGTGTTGCGTATCGACGCCATCACGTGCAGGCACGCGCGGCGCGTCTCACCGACATGTGGAGTCAAGGAGACGACGTCCCAGATCTACAACCAGACGACCGCCGATGCATGGATCTCCACTGTCACGGAAGTAACATGTGCCAACGTGCACTGTGCAGGTTTTGGCGTTTTCTCCCATGTGTTTCCGCCGGAGACAGCAGGCGGTGGCCACGTCGGCCGGAGGAGGCATCCTAGGATGAGAAACGGCCACGCCGGCCGGCTTGCCGGCTCCATCATTTGCCGGATCTCGAGCACAGACTTGTGCTCGTAGATGCTCGGTTTGCCGGCGTATAATACTCTAGCGCATGATCTGACTTCTGTGAATTGTGCAGCCGTTTTGCGCTGGGTTGAATTGCAGCGCGGCGTCTAGAGTTCTCGCGAACGCGTTCGGGGTTTCCAGAGTTACGGATCATGGACCAACCGAACTGTTAGACGCTACAGCTACAGGTACAAGTTGTCAGAGTATTCTCCCTAGTGAGCGATCCATTTTTCAAAAGTTTTCAGTAAGCATGGGAGCACATCCGCTCATGGAGTCATGGTTCACAAACGACCTAGAGCCAATCAGTCGACCATGGGAGCACATACACATGCAAGTACAATTAGGAGAGATCTTGATCACTGAATAATGCAAGGCCCTGATGCAATGCCACAAGCAACGTGGAAATGCTTAATTACTACTAGTACGGTAGCCATTGTCTTTCGCACAGCCCTGCCTGCTTGTCAAGATCAATAAGGCCTACGGCCAAATCGTTAGTTTTTGTTCATAAATAATATATAAGATTCTAAGTTTGCATTTGCATAACGTCAAATAGTTTAACTTCGACCAAGGATATATATAAAAACACAAATCGTTTCTAATAGACATGTTACATGATATAATAGTTCATTTCACCATGAATCTAGCAATACTATATTTATATTGTCAGTCTTTATGGATTTGCTCATGTTGACTGTCAGAGTTTTAAAAAAACTTTGGCATAGAAAAATACAAAAATTCTAATATGTGTGGACAAAGGTAGTTAGTTGTTTTTTCTTCGAAAATTATCTCATTATTACACTCAATTAAGTGATCTGTAAACTATTTTTTAAAATGAATTCCACGCATTTGCAACATAATTGTGGTTGTTGTGCAGTGGTACGTTGTGTTCCATGCGAAAGGGCCTATAACTTAATGGTTATAAGAGCTTTAGTAGCACCTCAGGTCCCAGGCGACTCTCGCTGGGAGCGAATTTCTACGGTTTAACGACGTTGTGCTTTTAGTGGGAGGGGATGTCCCCGTCGACAGCAAAACGCATGTGGTGACTTTGTGAATCTCAAAATCAACCGGTCCAGTCTTTCGGGGGCACTCATAGGGAGGGGTTGCATGGGTGTGATTCATATGAATGGGTACTCGTGCGTGTTTATGAGTATCTACGTCTGCATTGTGTTTCAAAAAAAAAAAAAAGTATGTTGTGCTCCATAATCTACTTTCCATAATTGCCGCTGTGTATGTGGCATGATTTTCCCTCCCCAAAATCCTTCTTAATCTTAGGACTTACTATCGATTTCATAGAAACGAATTACTCAAGGCAAGCTAGGGTCTTTTCTATTCTGAAATAGAAGTTACTATCACACCTAATTTTCAAACCAAAAAAAAAGTGCCAGTTTAGCGACACTCAAACATAATTCTAATCAATTTTTAATTAGAACAATCTAGCATCATTGGGTACAATAATACTACTCAACTTTCTTGAGCAATTGAATATAGAATCACTCACCAATCATTATGCTCAACAAGATCACTATCGTTTGATTCCAATTTTGTTGGTACGTGACCCTTAATATGATGTGGCAGTACTTTAATAATTGTCATGTTATGAATCTCCCGTGCATCATGAGCTCGATTGCGACCTTGCACACCACAAAGGTTTCCTTATAGTATAAGAGGCATACGGAATTTTCATTAGCAAATCAGATAAGTTATCGTACAATCTTTTTAAACATACACAGTAAACTTATTTTACGACAACATCACATGTTTCTTTTGCCAGCCGTTCATCCATGCCTTCTATCAGCCCGACCTTATCCCCTACATCACCTTGAGAAGCGGTTGTGTTGGTGTCGCCTCCACCAACATTAGCTTGTCGAGTGGTTAGAGGCTCTAGGGGTTGCCTCCATGAATCAACGACGGTCGTGCACGGCCAACCATATTCACTGTTATCATGCTTCACCTATGCAAGCACGACGTCCACTTCTAGTTATTTTTGTCACCCATGTGCTTGTTTGCTATGAATATGTCGTTTTTGTTCTGAAAGGCATTGAAGTACAACTTGTTTTGTCTAAACATATATTTTTTCTCATACTACTAATCTAGATGCAAAAGAATGACATGACTTCAAATTTTGATCGAAGTCTAATATAGCTATCACTTCTATTATTGGATACAATTAGTACATATACTGCATTATCTTTGCCATCAATTTCCCAATATCACATCCATAACGATCACAAATCTTATAGAACTATAGGCAATACTTTCGTGTCACTCAACTCTGTTGTTAGTGCAAATTTGTGCTAACAAGTGTCAACAATATGGAGGTAATATAATTTAATACCATAACTCTTTGTCAAACATTAATATATCTCTTATAAACTTATTTGCAAGTTTCAAAGAGGTCGTTCTTTGGATTCAAAAATAGTATCAAACTTCCTCTTCGATCAGTCTATTCACCCAAAGGCCTTCCAACACCAATTCCATGTAGCTTAATATCAAATGCCTTAGGTTGAAAAACACACCTATTTACAAGAGTGACTGACCATTGGATTAGAGCCAAAATTGTGGATGCAAGTCATGGGCAACGACACGATCTCCAAAACACAAATTTGCATGACTAGTAGTTTATTAGAACAAGTTTCCAGATTAATTGAACTTATGACATTACAAAAGAATGTTTTCAAGGTAATAATGCATATGACTCGTATGCTTTCAAACTAAATACTAAAAAGTTAGTGATAGTCAGATTTTAAAAGTATGCATATGACTCATGGGTTGGGGCAGCCATGGATCAAACTCTGTTTTCTTTGAACACGTTATAATATTGCCGCATTTAGTTGGGAGCGCAAAGCGAACATCATGAATCAACGACGGTCGTGCACGGCCAACCATGCTTTGTCATGAAGCATCCCTACATTGTCTTTTAAGGAATCCTACATAACTCGTTATGAGCGCACCTAATAAATTGTACTATCTAGCACTAGCAGTCCTACATAACATTTTTTAAGGAATCCTACATAACATGTTGCAGACAAGAGCCGATAATTTATATTGTGCCACAGCCAAATCACGTTTTGCATTGTGTTGTAGATGAAACCATGGTTTTGTAGTGTCATACAGGAAAAAGAATACCCTCTCAAAACCAATTGCATGCCGTTATGTCCATGTACCTCCTGTTTTGTTCATGACTCGAGACGCCACGCTAAATCGGCTATTTCCATTCTGTAGGCGCACTCTGCATAAATGAGTTGGACACTTGGACTAGCTAGCACTTTGAATATGAACTTTTATCACGAAGATTTAGCGCAGTTTCTTTGGAAATAGCTACATGTATGACCAGCTATTCTGACTGTTGTCTGACCGTGCAGCTTAAACCTTTGTTTTTTAATTATTATGGATTGTGCAGCTTCAAGCCTTGAACCATTGATCATCTGCTAAGTCTCACCGTTGGGTCACGTGAAGTTCCAATTCGAATAGAACCGGACGAATTAGTTCGGACGGTTTGCGCGGTCTCTTGCACTTCTGATTATTGATCGCTGCAATATTGCTCAGTCATCAGTGTCACTACTCAGGTTACAGTAGGTAGTCGACACCGCTTCTGGCTGCATTAAAATTTGCTTTAATACTAGTAATCTATAGTGAGACTGAGCATTTGTAAACAAGAGATGAAATAGTCTATCATATGAATAGCTGTCCAGCTCTTTAAGGACGGATGGGTGTTACATGTCTTAATCGACATCGTTCATCCACCAAGTGGTGTTTGGCAAATAGGAAATAAGAGGTGGGATGGAGATTAGAAAATGTTTGTTGAGAGAATGAATAGTTGAGATCTAATACGATGAATGAATGATTGGTGTAGATTTCTCGCTTTATTTCCCTATTTCTGTCCCAGTCTTCATTTCTCCATTACCAAACGCCACCCAAATGTTGACGCATATTTCTTCTCAAGTATTTCCCGGCCGTATGGGTAGTGATGTGTTTATCAGCTTGCATGCAGCGCGCTTGCGTGTCACGGATGGTAGGTAGCCGTCCCCAATCCCTGGGAAAGGACAGGGCCGTGCAACACCAGATAGCAACATGTCACTTGCACAGGTCGGCACTCGGCGCTGATGGAGAGCTAGCATTATCCCGAGAGGAGGCCCCGCCACATCACTTCACTTGGTCCTGCTCGATCACAAGCCGAATCAGCTTGACGTGCCTCAAGGATTCTTGTCCAGATCCTTCGACAGTTTTGCTCCTGTGCCATGAAGTTCCCCTTCATCAAACTTCAATCACAGGCAATCAGGCAGTGACGACGTTGCACCGGATCATTTGGCTCAATCAATGGGCCTGTTCGGTGGTAAAAAACAGCCGGCTGTTTGCGCTGTTTGCTGGTGGCTGCTGCTGTTTGCTACTCATGTAGCAATAGTACAAACAGCCCCAAACAGCCAGCTATGGCTGTTTGAGCACTGCAGCGAACGGGGCCAATAAACTCGTCTTTAGCCCTGTTTGGAAACTCCAACTCGGTTAGAGTTAGAGTTACAAACTAACTCTAACTAGCTCTAATTAGCACCTCTTCATCAGGATAGTTTTTTTGGATAGGTTAGATGCATCTAACCCTGCTCTAACACTCTCTGTTTGGATACTTTAAGGTTAGTTTGGCCTAATCTAACTCAATCTAATTCTAACCCATGGATCCAAACAGGGCCTTTGGGAGGACGCAGAACATTTTGC
This sequence comes from Eragrostis nindensis, assembly GCA_012490785.1. Taxonomy (NCBI): domain Eukaryota; kingdom Viridiplantae; phylum Streptophyta; class Magnoliopsida; order Poales; family Poaceae; genus Eragrostis; species Eragrostis nindensis. The sequence continues at coordinate 88,018 of JAAXCT010001073.1, forward strand.
GCATCAGTTGGAAGGCGAAGTCTCCAGTGCAAAACCTGTAAAATAACACAGCAACGACCACAGACCAGGCCATGGTGGATCCTAGGCGAGGTAATGGCTACAGCGCGCGAGTCCAGGGGACATGCAACATGGACGGTGACCCCCCTCCACATGTTGGCTGTTGCCGGCACAGCACAGGAGACGGAAACGAAGAACTAATTATAAAAACAGAAGCCGAAATTGCATCATCGTCGTTCTCGATGAATTAGTACTCCTAGTGAGTAGTGCAAGTTTCTGGAGGAGTAAGGTGCACTAGTAAATGAACGAAGAAAATACCACACTTACGGCTACATGATCCGGTAAATCTACAGTTCTAGTACATGCGTGAATTCTTGTTATAGGACACAAAGGAGTGTACAGATCTGTCCCCGAAGAAAAAGATATACTCTCAGTGATACGATGAGCACAAGTAGTCACTGCCGCTGCATTTTCATCCAATGTACCGCCAACCAAGTCTTGATCAAACCAGCTCAGAGAAGAAAAAATCAAAATAAAAATCCAGTCATGTACAGTGAGATCCAGTCATCAGTTAACTGTCTGTTAATTGACCGAGAGTATCTATGGACTTGCCATCCGATCGTGATGCTGAAGCGATCCGACGGCCGCAGGAGGCGGTGCTCCGTGCTCACATGCGACGTCGTCATGGGCGCCGTCCCCGCCGGCATCTCCTCGACGCAGCTGCGGCCCGGCTCCCCGTCTCCCCTCATAAAGTCGTCAGGCGTCACCCTCGAAAAGTTTTTACCTTTCTTCTCCGTCCGTGGCCTCCTCCTGGCTATGCTGGCCGCCCCACCTCTGATCTCTCCCACCACCGCGTCGCCATGAGCCTGTAGCGTAGCAGCCATGGGCAGGTCAAGAGGCAGCAAGGCCGGCGCCGGCGACGCGGGCGACGCGAAGTCGTTCCCGTCGCCGGCGTCGTCCTCGGCGTCGTCGTCCGAGTTCGAGTTCACGGTCACGCTGTCGCCGGCGTCCAAGCAGCGGTCGGCGGCGCAGCTGTGCCCGGCGGACGAGCTCTTCTACAAGGGCCAGCTCCTGCCGCTGCAGCTGTCGCCGCGCATCTCCATGGTGCGCACGCTGCTGCTGTCGTCGGCGTCCACGTCCTCCGCCTCCGCGTCCGACTCCACCTCCACCTCCAACTCCTCCCGCGACTCCAACGGCAGCACCTCCTCCTCCTTCTCCGCCGACTGCGCCGCGCTGCTGCTCCCGGACTCCGCGGCCTCCTCCTCCCGCCCCAGCTCCGCCACCGACGACGACCGCCACCTCAACCCGCTGCCGAGCTCCGCCTCCTTCGCGGGGCTTCCCCCGGCCGCCGCCAAGCGCTCCGGGAAGCAGTACCTCTCGTCCTTCGCCACCCGCTTCTCCTCCGTCTTCCACCGCGGCGGCGCTCCTCCCGCCCCGAAGAAGCCGCCGTCCAAGTCGCTCGCCAAGGAGGTGATCAGGAAGTACGCCAAGAAAGTGAAGCCGCTGTACGAGAAGCTGTCCCAGATCCCCAAGAACCAGAGCAACGTCGTCAACGGCGTCGGCGGCAACAGCCAGCCACCGCAGCAGCAGCAGCAGGGGTTCAAGAAGCCGTTCACCTTCTCGATCCGCAAGAAGCGGGCCGACGACGACACCGCCGCCGTCGCAGCCACGGCAGCGGTGGGGGCGGAGGTCGGCAGCGGCAAGTACGCGCACTCCAACTCCTTCTCCGGGAACCTCCGGTTCCCGCGCCAGAAGCGGTGCGCGGCGAGCTGCCCGTCGTCGATGCGGTCGTCGCCGAGCCACTCGGGGCTGCTCACCTTCGGCGGCGCCGGCGGCGTCGGCTTCCCCGACGTGCCGGCCGCCGCGGCCGCGGCCGTGGCTGCGGGCCACGGCATCGGCGGCGTCGGGCTGGTGTCGCTGTCCACGGCGTCGTCTATGGACGAGCTCCAGAGCGCCATCGAGGGCGCCATCGCGCACTGCAAGAACACCATGGTCGGCGTGGCCATGCCGGCGTACCCGCGCAGGGCGGCGGACGGCGACGAGATCTGCGCGTTCTGAACGCGGCCGTGCTAGGATTCAGGCGGGGAGCTAAGTAAGACTGTTTAATCGGTAGCAGTACTTATCTGTTAATTTTAATTTTTGTTCGTCTCCTTTTGGCAAGACTCTATGATAATGGTGGTAAATAAGGGTAGTTCGAAGGGTTAAAATGATAATCGGAGCCTTTGCATGTCTCATTTTCAGGCTTTGAAATTTGCATTGGTGCCCTCCAAAACTTTTCCACTAAAATGGTTTCTGCGCCACCTATCAAACGAAAATGTTCAACTTCTAGGGAAAATCTGAATGCATGAGGTCACAAAAAATCAGGTCCTCGAATTCGATGCTTTCAACTCAATCTTTCCCAATAGTTTTGAAGTTTATATATACTCCTACATGAAAAATCGAAAACTTCTGCATTGTACTTTCCATGCTGCGATTTTTCATGCTTTCAAAATTGTAGAGGTTTTATTTTAACTTGATGATGGAGGGCGTTGGCGCAAATTTCATCCTGGAATGATGTTTTGGACTCTGATGTGGTCATGTGAGCTAGTGGTGTCGATTTTTGTTGCGATTTTGTTCCAAGACAGCAAGTGTTTATGAAGCTAATCCTAATATAGTTTGGCTTTTAATCTGTTATTCCATGATTGCTTAAGTCTTGTTATCCGCTCCCCGCCGCTCATGCATTGTGCTACTTGTCCTGTTTGACTTGTCGCTTGTCATCGATCGAGCATCTTTATATTCTGAGGAAACGAAGTTCTGTATATTTGCGTTACTGTTTTGTTGAGTAGTAATGCAAATATGTTGTACCAACAACTTTAATTGGTTTCTTGGAGCTCATAACCATTAAAATGTTCTAGTACTATCTTGATAAGCATTGGTATAAAACGAAGTGCTGGCACCATCTAAAAGAACTTGGTTTTGTACACATAATAAAAAAAGAGCTAGCAATGCGACCTAAATATTCTACTCCTACTAGAAGTACTAGGAAGCTAATCATTAGGTAATTAAGCCCTAGAAAGTGGTTCAACACCATGCATAACAACACGCACAAGGAGTTAAAAGTAGTTGCAACAGAGGTGACGACCCGGCTTGCGTAGCTGTTCTTCGCCCGCATGTTTGGCAAAGTGAACATTTCCCGGTCAAGTGAAGCTCAGATCTCAGCTGCTGCCTGCTAGTACTCCTACAAGATTAGACATGCATATACGACCTGGAGTACGTTGATTGACTGACTGTTTAAACAGCGGTGGATCGAGTGGTAGGTGGAATCTGTAGGCCGGGATCACTTCAACCCCCAGTACACACGTCATAAGTTCCCTCTCATCAACAAGAAGCGATGGAGAGTTGGAGACAAAGGGAGTGGAGAGTTGGAGACAAAGGGACACGGCAACTGCCGCGTCCATGCATCATGTGCCGCCTGCAAGGCAACGTGCGATCCAACCCCCGTGCCGTGATGCGACGGATACGGCGACGACGAGACGTTGCGACTGACGCTGATCGCTGTGCTGTGGTTTAGAGTCGGTTGAACGCTGTAGTTAAACGCTGCCCGCCCGTTGAGAGTCGCCACGGTCGCGGTTAGGCGACTGCTGATGAGATTAATTAAAGTACTCCTATGTGGGGTTTACTGGTAAACAAAGAGCCCGTCCATGTTGCTGAGGTGACAGGAGAGATTCCCGCAGACGGCGACGCGCGGCTGCCGAGGCCAGCGGCCACATGCAGACGCAGCTGGGCGGCGCGGCACGGCGGTGGCTGTTCTTCCATGCAGCGTGAATAGTAAAAGGCCTGACAGTTAATGCCACTGTTTAGGTGTGTGTTGACGTTGGAATAGTTTATGAGAGGAGCAATGGGAGGGAGAGGGAGGGAGAGCATCCTGTTCTTGTTGAGAACGACCGCTCAGCATTCAATCTCTCGATGCATTGGTGGACGCAATATCTAGAGTTTGTCGGGTTGCGTTTATCTATAGTGTGGCAAGGAAGGAAGAGGCAATCAAATTTTAACCAGAAACTGGCTGATTATGCAGTGTAATGCGTCGTCTCCAGCGTCCAGCTCCCCGTCTGATATCCTCCTCCTCCCTGCAAGCCGCCGGCGTCAAGTGGGATCTCAGCTAGCAGTACCAAAGCGTGATGCGGATCGTGGGGGTGTCCCCCGGCTCTTCACTTGCCAGCAAGCACACACAGGAACAGCTGCGATTGTTGCGGCACTTCAATGACATGTCCAACTGTTTATGGGTGGAAGTGAGTGCAGGCAGTCAGGCACTGTGATGCATGGATGCATGCATGCATGCACGAGCGTCGTAAAGCGCACTGGCTTTACTTGCGTCGTTGGCCATTCCCTGTTCTTGAAATCAGTTTTCGCGAAAAGGCGCAGGAGCACTGTTTTCTAGTACTCGATCTCAAAAGGAGATGAAAAAGCCGCACTGTTTTCTCTACTACTCCGTACTCAGATTCGTGGCTAGCAAGCTTGATCACATGATTGCATTTGACTATACTATTAATGCTGTAGTTAAACTTGACAAATGAAGTAGTTGTCCATGGAAGTGAAGTGACCATATATATGTTGTCACTGAGCGCACAGACATGTTTCGTTACTACATGACAAATAACATACTCGTACTCAGACCGGTAATCCTTCACCAATGGCACGATCGAATCCTTCACCAATGGCACGATCGAGGTGAGTCCTGAAGCGCGGCTGCGATTCTGCAAACCGTGTCCAGATCGTTCCCTGAAACAGAAAGAACGTGCCCAGATCGGCAAGCTATTAGTGTATTTCCTCTGCGTTTCGTTACTACATGACACAGCTACCACACCACTACTACTAAATTACTGTAAACAACCTTCTGAGCCACTGCAACTTGCAACAAAAAGAAGGAATCGAGCGCGTCTTTGTATCTGCACGCGTTTCGCACCAGCGCCCAGTCACCGGCACGGTGCGATGCCAGTGACAGAACAGCCACATCGATCGGGCGGAGCCGCCTGCTGGCTCGACCTCGTGCTTCGGCGCCTCGTAATCCTGACACCACTATCAACACCGATCACTAGTATACCTAAACTATGGTCAGCCTCACCTAATCAACGGCCTCACCCTGCAGGAGGAGGAGGGACGGCACCACGTTGTAGGGCCCGTAAAATTAAAACCCTACTACTAGTACTAGCGCAAACCCGTCGCGTCTTTAGAGAAAAGCAGGCCCCGTTGTTCTTGCCCATTGGCTCCCTATGGTTTCAATCGTTTTGCTTTTGTTTCTGTCGCCGCCGCGTCGTCAGTACCAACAAATGCTGCGTGTGCCTCGCCGCTGAACAAGGAGTATTCTTGGAGTACAAGCAGCTGGTAGTGGTAGGCTCGAAGAACCATGGCTTTTTGACGGTGAGCTGGGCATGGACCGGGAACACGTACCGTTGGGGGTACAAATCGTTGGGGCGCCCGTTGCGACTCCTGGTCTTGTTCGTTGGAGCCGAGGAGGCTGCTGGACGTGGTTATTTCGTCGGGCACTGTTTGTTGTTTCGTCCGGTGTTAAGTATGGGCATGGTTGATTTGGTCATGTTAGACATGTTAGAGTATGTACGCGTACATTACTGTGCACAAGCGCGTGCGTTTGCATAGAACGACGTAGAGCAGTCCACGTAGTACTCCGCATTTTCGCCGGCTCAATCGAGACACGGAATGGAGCATCATCTCCTGGAATTTTTGGGTGTCTGCGCACGGGCTATACTACCTATACTAGTACGACCAGAAGAAACGCCGTTTCGTTCTCTATTGTGGATTTTTTGTGACGAGCGCCCATGCCTTAGCAACGGTGCCGGCCGGCCGGTGGTCACCGTGCGCAGGTTTGGTGAGGAGCGGAAAAAACGACGCCGCGATCGAGCCGGGCCACTGGCCACTGGGCGTCACCTGCTGTGCGCGTGCGTGTTCCACGATTTCAAGACTTCCATCCCAGCGAAGCGGAGGCGTGTTTCGTTCCGGACGGTCACGCAACAGCTTAATTTTGTGTGACGTGTGTGGCGGGGCGGGGTGGCGGGAGCGCGCGATGATCGGACGCGGCGGCCCCCGTTCCGTGCCCGCGTGACCCGATCGATCGAGCCCCCCGTGCTCCGGCGACTCGTCAGTGCTGCCGAACCATCGTCTGACCAGGCGCGGCGCGCTCGTCGATCATTTGACCGAGCACCACGTCCATGATGGCGCATTGGCGCCTACGCGGCGCGGTCATCCCGTCTTTTGGGGTGCGCGCGTACTACTCTACTGGAGCTAGAGAGATTCGCATGCGCCGTTCAAATAGAAGCGCCTTTGTTCCCCGTAAATGCTTGCGCCACTGATAAATACTTGGCCCTTGAGGCCATTACCGTACGTACGTAGGGGGGGCATGATGAGCCCATGATGACATGACACCATCAAGGCGCCAACAAGGAGTTTACGGTTTCCAGAATCTTCTTGACCGCACTACTTTTAGTACTCCTTCTGCCGACGCCTCTCCAGTACGCGGTAGAATTTGCATGTGCCCACAATCACTCCACAGCGCTCGAATTCCCGTTTGGAGCCCAAATTGGAAGACGGAAACAAGTTTCCCGATCCGTCAGCCTGTAATAAACCTTCTTCCCCGCTCGAACAGCTAGCACCACTCACTCTCGGCGCGCAACGAACGTAACGCTCTCCTCTTCCTAGTACGTACTACAGCAGTCGTCACCGGCAATCAACACGAACCGTACGCACCAAGCATTTTTCTTTTCTGTTCTAAACTTGTGACGATGATGATGAATCGCAATGGACCACGAATCCACCTAGTAGTATCTCAATCATCATCAAAGTAACGTAAACCATCAACCATTATCCGCCTAGGATCCCGTCCACCCGCCGTCCAGAACCCGCCTAGGTTCGCCGCTCGCGCGGCTTCTCCTGTCCGTCAGGGAGGGACCCGAGCACCGCCATCAAGATGCTCGGCAGGCAGCCGCGCATGTGCCGGGCCGGGCGGGAGGCACATGACGCGCATGTGTTCTCCGAGAACTCGGAAGTCGCTGGACTGGAGCGAACCGCGAGGCAGCTGGGCAGCCGATGGACGAGGGGGAAGTGCACAGGTGGCATGAGGGAAGGGAAGCCATGTGCAATCATTTTTGGCCTTTCCTGTCGAAGAAAGGTCGCCGGTCTCATCTGGTCCTCCCGACTCGGATTTGGAGCTGCCGTTGCGCATGTGGCTTCTGCTCCGAGCAAGTGAGTGATGAGTGCATTTTGTTCGGCAGGGGCCGGGCCGGGGGGCAGCATCCACGTACGACTGCCGCCCATCAGTCGCGATGTTTCGTTGTGAACTTGTGGACTTGCTGCGATTTTTTGTACAGCCTACAGGGCATTTGACACGTACAACAGCATCCACGTACGACTGCCCGGCCTGCATAGACCATGTAGTACAGGGCGATTGTTTGTTCAAGAATATCTGAAAATGTTCAAGGAGATCGTTCAAGAATAACGAGCGCCTTTGAACATTTTAACGGCTCATGGTAACGCACGTTTGCTTTTCGAGATAGTAGGACCTAAGGCCTTGCCGCCTTGGGCTCAGGATAATGCATGTTTGACGTCACTTCACAAACGAAAATCACGGAAAAGCATAGTAAGAGATTCCTGCTACTTTCACCACAACGAAGACTATAATTGTATCCTGACGAAAGAAGACATACGACTTTAGTTAGCACTTCACATCATATCGCATGAACCAAATTCTTACACTCTTTAGGAGCAAAAACAAGCTTCGCTAATCCTTTTTGTCCAATGCACAATCGAGTTTTCACCATTTACAACCTAGAGATCTGTATGCCGCGACAAATGATCTCAAAATCAACCCGCACAAAAAAAAATGATCTCAAAATAACCAGCAAAATTTCAACAGACCGGACGAATCGATGCCCAAAAACTTGTCAGGCACACCGTATAACCCTGCATCATCAGTCAGTTGGACCTGTAGTGGTGGTGGCAAGAGCGTTTTCTTCGGCCTTCTCCTGGCCAGGTACATCATTTTGTATCCTGAACCGTTGTCTTCTCGCCAGCAACAGTGTTTTATCTTTAACTTTTCCCTCCGGGGAACGGACAGGAAAATCTTCCTCTGGTTGCCGGCACCATTGAAAATTAGCAGCTTTAATCCAACGGGGATGGACCAAAAACTTCTTGTTGACAGCAGCCCAGTGGGCCTTGTCTGTTCCCGGGTCCAAAGCAACAACGTGGGTGACTGTGGAGTCCAAGTCCGTGCAGCATATGGCACCCAACTGTTCAGCCATCCTCCAGATAAACTGATCCTGTGGGCGGCGAGCATTGCGTGGGAACACCCGACTGAAGACTAACTTGCAGCCTTCCAGTACTTCCTTCCGAACGGCCTTAATCACCTACATAGAGGGCATGCGAACATAAGAAACAGATAGTGAGTGCAGAAGATCTGTTTAGCAACATACTATAGTTCAGTAAGTACTGAATTTGCTAATAAGCATTTATTTAGGTTATCTTTTTGTCACCTAAACCATATAAATAGATAAGATTCTACAGGTAACAACGAGTAGGGTTGACATTTCATGGTGTAAAGATAGCATGGAGGGTCACTATGGCTAGTGGTTTACCTGTCTTACATCCCGCGAAGAAAAGTCGGTTTCAATAACCTACAGACAAAGTCACATGATTAGATTTTAAAAATATCCTGATCTCGCAAGATTCAGATCTCTGGTGAATAGGTAGTAGAGAATAAAAGACAAACTTGATAAAATCATGTACTTAAGCAACCAACCGAATCAAAGAAAATGGCGTGTATGCGCTTCAAGACATGTAAAATGGTAGCCAAAGCACCATCGCTCTCCCTTTCATCGTGCATCGACTCTGACAAAGATTTAACACCACGGCCAAACTGCTTACAGCTTGAACCAAAGTAATGATATCGCTCCATCAGAATCAGGTTTTCTTTATGCTTCTTCCATACCTGATACAATTTCGTTTTAGGGTGGGTGACAACAGAATGCTTATACACATGAACCATGACTAACAACAGCAAAACAACAAATTATCACTGTAACCCAGAGAGAACATGTTGAAACCGATTTTATTAAGGCAATACATTTATACTTGAGAAATGATGCATGCTTGTACTGCTGTAAATCTGTATGTTGGAAGGAAATAGGAAACATAGAATAGTAACTACCCAAGAAAACTTATAACGATCAAAGCATCTACATAAAATAGTATCACTATGCTTGAAAAATGAAGATGCATGTTTGTACTGTTAAAAGTCTGTTGGAATGAAATAGGAATCATAGAACAGTAAGTGCCCAAGAAAACTTATGAAAGTCAGAGCATACTACTACAAGACTTAAGACCTGGCTTGAGTGATAAGCTAATGGAAAGGAACTTGATATTTTTCTATTATTTTTTCAGTAAACTACAGATGCCTCTTTGATAGAACATACACATAATCACTGAAAATGGTAATCCCTCTGGTCATGTTTAGATGACGTTCAGACAAGAAAATCCAGCTGATTAGATGTTTGAACGTCATCTCAATATTGGAGGGAGCAGTATGTTATGAGCATCAATCACTTTCAATGAGCGATAATACTTACATGCTCAGTGTCGTCAAGGATCACCGCAACATTTTCAGATCCAAGAACAACATCAAGGCCTTTCTGGTGTTTCTGAGTGCAATCCGAGTTTGAAATGACTTTCGAAGAGAAATAAATGTTGCCCGGGTCAAGAAGCTTTGCTATTTCAATTGCATAAGCTTTTTCACCCATGGTGTATATATGCATCTCAAACATACCACTTGCTTCTTCCAAAAATTTGTTGACAAAGGGTCGCAATTTTGTGAGCATATGCATTGACTCCAATGTGAAAATGCTCCTGTTCGGATGATCTGCATTCATGACAAAAGAGTTACTTGCTATAATAATAAAAGAAAAGGTACCACCATACCGGAGGGGCGTAAATTCTTGGATAATGTCAATATCAAATGGAAACAACATTATGCTGGAAACAAGTAATAGCAGATTGAGTTGTCATGCCATGAATAGTGATGTTGACTCATAAATTTTGCATAGTACAATTAAATAATGGCTCTGCCCCTATTTGGGAAATTGTACTCACTGCAGTCCAAAAATGAAACATGCACCGCTTTCATTTTCTGAAAAGATCCTAGGTTAACTAGTTTTTAACAGAAGCCAGTACTAGTTTCAAATTGCAAAATCACATTGCAGAGAGTATCAGAGTACCGTTTGATAGAATTACTAATGGCATTTCCTGCGGAGTTCTAACACTTTTAAATATAGCAGTGGTCAATGCATAAAGAGTTGATCACATATCAAAGCCGCACACTAGCATCTATTTGGACTGGAGGTGTTACCTTATGATAATGGCAAAAGAACAAAAAGCACGATTTTGGAATGGCTAAAAATTTACGAAGATTACAAGAACAATGGGATTATATTACCTTTTGAAGCAATAGTTCGAATACCCAACTTATTTTCAGCAGGAGTAATGTCTTGGAGTTTGGTTGAGTTAATCAGTGTATGATCTAAGTCTAAGATAAGCACTAGCTTTCTTTCACGCAGCAATTTCTTCAAATCAGCGCCACGTAGTCTATCAATTTCTGAAGTGCTTAGCCTCAGTCCCTGCATTTAAATGCAAACAAATTTGAAAAATTCTACACAGGTACTCCCTCCATCCCAATATAGTTGGCATCCTGTCTTTGGGCATGTGGATTAAGGAAAGGTGGAAAATGTGGGTGCACAGGAAACAAGGAGGAGAGAAATAGAGATGTATCGGAAAGAGAGAAAGGTGCATTGGGAAGTGAGAATGCCGAGCATCATGGGAAAAAAGAGAAGGCTAGGATGCCAAATATTTTGGGACAGAGAAAGTGCAGAATTGTGCAAGGAAAAGAAGAATGCAAAAATAAACGGGAAAACCTGAGAAGCTAAAAATACGTTACCACAATCTTGAGGTAAAATATTGAAGTAACCCTAACGTTATTTGTCGTATTCAGTTTGAATGTACCTCCTGGATGTAACCAAAAGGAACTCCTGAAACATCTTCCTCATCTTGTGGCTTCCCGCATGTTAAGCAGAGTCCACGTAAGGATCCAGGATGCGGACATAGCTCACCTTCAACATTTCTTGAGGAACCTGCTACAACGTATATTCAATAATTTAACATATAAATTTAAAACATCATCATCTATCACGCTCATGTACATTCAAGGCTCAAGATATGATTAACTAAGATGAAGAAAAGTGTGACAAAAAACTGAACGTAATTCCAGGGAGCATTTTGAAAAGAAAAATAAGAACGAACGCAAGACAGTTCTATAATTGTTGTAACAAAATACAGAAATGAAAATAGCACAGATGATGCTCTGTAATCTAGTATCCTGAATCAAACAACAAAAGTACATTGCACAGACTTGTACACGGCAGTACAGCTGCGTATTCAATTGCCATATTGTAAGAACAAGGGTATCCAAACTATGCTCTTAAACCATCTGTGTGCAACTTAAGGCCGTGTTCGGATAGACCAGGATTTGGGACCAGCAATCAAGGACTATGAAAAATAAATTAAACAACCAACAGCCCAACACAATGCAGAATATAAAATAGATTCTGAAACACCACCATTCGACGTACATATACAATCACGTCCTTTAAACTGCTATACTGATAGATTCGCAAAATAAGATGACAAGCATACCAGCGGTATCTTTGCCAGGCGTAACTGATGTTGCTCGATCTTGGTGTAGTTCTTCCACTCTAGGCCTTTTGGTACTGCATTTTGCATGCAGTTGCAGCAATCGGATTCATACAATCATGATTAGTTCTCTCCCAAAATAACTCCAATCCATGTTATTCCTTACCTTTTCCCTGATCTCCCCTAATGTTAAGACACTTTCCCCATTACTGTCCTTCAATGATAACTTAATGCTCTTGCTACCAAACAAGAAAGGATACCCCACTTGATACCTACCGATTTACAATCCTAGATATACCATATTTTCCTTCAACATCACGAAATTCATGTTGCGAGTGTGTGATTGAGCTAACGCATTGTTGGAAAATATTGCAACACAAGCTAACTAAGTGTCCGACTACTGTTTTAAAGAGCGACCTCCTCAATGCTAGGGCGCACCTTCCCGCACAGCAATTAATCGTCATCTATCTCAGATCATGTGCAACGTAATCAAACTGCTACATGCTTAGGCCCTAGTATTTTACTAAAATGACCCTGGCTCCACAGATTCTACATAAGCCTTTTTGGATGAGAAGGGCTGTGCTAGGATTTATATCAATTAAACTAAATCCTAATAAGACAAGTGTCATACTTTATCAGATTTAAGGCTTATGAGACTCCAGAGAAAACACAAGGAAAGGGCCTCCAAAATAACAGGAGATTTGTGAGTCCCAGAAAAAGTCGTGCAAGAGACACACTTAAGCTTTAAGGCAAAGTCGCGCAACAAAATAGCCAGGAGCACAGGACAAGTGGGATGCTTGTTTCAAATAAAAAATTCAGATTCAGGTTCGGACTGCCTTTATATTTCGTGCTCAAATGGACATGACTAGGGCTGGAAGAAACACATCCTGTGGGAAATACTACTTGTCTCAACAGGGGAGATGGCTTTTATTTCCACCAAACAGAACAAAATCCACTACTCTTTAAATGGAGTATAGGCTGAATAGGCTGAAGCTGCTCCAATTAAATGAAATCATGGAGACTTTAGATGGCAAAACTTTGGAAGGTATCTAGATGAAGGCTTGAGCCTTACAATAACCGATAAGCTATGAGGAATATTAACATGTCATGTCCAAGTTTCACCTTGTAAGCCTATAAGCTGAATACAAAATCAGAACAAAGAAACAATTTACTAATACATGACACAAGCATTGAATTGGCTAATGGATAGCTTTACAAGCTATTCGGATCTAATGTTTCCACAAATAGCAATTGAGAAACGCACATCTTAAGACAAGACAATCAACTCAATGGTTAGCAAAAACAAGCGGTGTGCACAACACATTCACAACAAGAATTCCAGTAAACCCAGGTGAACTTAAAAAAACACACACCTATTTCATCATACATGTTGCAAAATTAGGATCCACCTAGTCATACTCACCACAATGCAACGAGAATCGAAGCAAAAACCCTGGTTTACCCAGTAAACTAACAGAGAAAAAAAACCGTACTAAGCTTCCATTCGGGGAATAAAAAATGCGCGTCTCAACTCCCTACACTGAAGCTCATTTTAACTCTGCGCCTAGAACAAGCTTCCGATCGCGTAGACCTAAATTGCCACACCCAACGGTCTGGTATCAGTAAGAGAATGGAGGGGATGGAGGGCCGCTGTACGCATACCTGTTCTCTTCTAGGGCTTCAACTTCCACTTTGACTTCCTCCTCCTCGTCCTCGCCACCGGTGGGTGAGACGGAAGCATCGCCGACGCCGAGAGTGGCGGAGTATCCTGCCGAGGCGAGCTCGAGCTCCGAGTCCAGGAGTGCGGCAAAGTCGTCGCTGCCGCTGGAAGACGATGGGGACGGGGACGGCGACGGCGACGGCGACTCGGCGAGGTTCATGGCCGCGGCGACGAACGGTCGCGGGGCTCGTGAGTCTGTGACTTGTGAGTGGGGAACGGGAGAAGGAAGAGGAGGCGAGGAAGAATGAAGACTTGGACTTTGACTTTGGGTCAAGAGGCAGCGAAGCGAGCAGGCCGCAACATAATAAGCTTGGGCTTCCGAATCTGGTCCAGCTAAACTTGGGCTTTAGCAACATTCGTCGAATAAGGTTTCGCTCATCTGCAATTGCTTCGTCTTTTCTGGGAAAAACTTTGTGAGTAATTGTTCGTTCCTTCATAAACTTGGAGATTCAAATTTGGATTCCATATATAAAAACCCTGATAATCAAGTAGTACAGATGAAAAACTGTTTTTCCCATCGTCCTCTTGCTCAGTTTCCTTTCGCGAGTGACTGCTGGCCTGCTGCATCATCGGATGGATTTTTCTTCACCCAGGATCCATGTCTGAACTTTTTCAGTTCTCGGATCAAAGGCTTTACCAAGTCCCTGCAGCAAATCGGTCCGTGTTTTCAGAGCGAGTGGCCAGCTCATCTAACCAAGGCTGTGATCTTGGCTTTGTCATTATGATTCATTCATACGTGGTCCGTTTCCAAGAAGCAGAGCAGCAGAAGCACATCATTGGTGTTGTTTGCAGCTCCAATCTTTTAGAGAAACAGATGATGGGCGAGGATTACGAGACGTTACATGAGAGCTATTTCGTTGCGCTAGTTTCAGTCAGATGTTCTTGTTCGGTTGTTTTGAGCCAGTCACTCACAGACTTGTGCTGTAGGCGGGGAGGCCGGCTATTTTGGTTTGTCTCTGCAAAGGAAAACTTACGAAGAGAAAATAAAGCTGGCTTGATGGTCTAGCCGTACTCCCATCACACCGTGTGCTGCTGCTCAGTTGCCGATTCCGGTCACCTTGTGCTGCTATGTGTGCAATGCAAGCGTGCAAAAAGTTTCCCCGGACTCCACGCGAGTCACTCAAACCACGAGGGCCGACCGCGCGGAGAGACGGCCACGCCAACACCGCACGCTTTGGCAAGTCCCCGCGATCCGAGCAGCCGCGCGCTCGCGAGAGATCGCACGGGGAATCCACCAATGATTTGAGAAATCACGCCGTTTTCCGCCGTGCCCCGCCGCTGCTGCGCAGAAGGATAGTGGAGGGGAACACACTGACTGACGATGCAGCAACCGATCGCAAGATCTTGGAAAAGGAACGCGCGGTCGTCGCACATGCGTCGCCTTTGTTCCCTCCATTGTCTCTAGCCGGCATGTTCGTCTTCGGCTCGTCGCCGGCGCTTCCTCGCAACTGCTTCTCATTGTCGCTGTGGCGGCGCCTCGTGCCGTTTCTTTTGAGTAAAAGGTGTGGCGTTTTTTTTTTTACGATGGATAAAAAATGCGGTGGAAAACGATGTGGTGCTCGGTCGAGTCCAAATCAAATCAACATGATCATTAACATTAGCCCCGCGAAATGATGCCGGAAGAGGAGCCAATTGTTGGCAACTTTCTTGGCATGTGATCCATACAAGCTAGCCCTGTCCTCTGTGCTTTGAGATGTGTCACGCAACAGCAGGCATCATTTACACTAGCAAACTCGGTATATACTTCGAGAGAATCATTCGCTAAGCACGGCGAGAAACAGCAGAACCAAAGCATCCTCTATTACACGGAATAGCCGAATAGGGTCGCCAGCAGGAAAGGCATAAATGAATTCTAGTACTTGGTTCTCGTATCTCTGCAATGGCAATCCAAAAGCTATGGTTCCCGTAGGTTTGCACGCTGTCGATCGGCTGCCCAAACTTATCGACATTGCTGCCGCATCGGATACACATCGGAGCCTTGGGCCACCTCACCTCAGATTGGACCAACGCTTTCGCATGTCGCGTTCGCGAGGCCAGGCTCAGGTACTTCGTGTTTTGTCCACACGTAGAGCAGAGAGAGAGCGCACCGAGATGGCGAGATCACATTCGTGGCCACCGTGAACGATTCTCATTTGGTACGGCAACGTCATTGTACTGCATCTCTCTCTTGTCCCACGGATAAGAAAATGATTCGACCTACTTATTGGCTCGAAAAATTCGAGCTGCTTCAAATAGAATTTGTGTGAATATTAAAGCAAGTTGAAGGCCCAGGTTTTCCTTTTTCCTTTTGTTGCGAGTAGCCTGAAGGAGTGATTCTTGGAACAAAGGCAACTAAGCAGAATCCAGATATATAGGTCCACAAGTTGCTCTGCAAAACTAGGTTGAGCACAATAACAGAGAGTGCAGCTCATATACGAGCCCAACATCAATAAATCCATAACGGCTCCTGAGAAGATTGGCCATTGCACCAAGTTGCATAGATCGCTGAGTGCTCAAACTTTTTTCTTAGGAAAAAAAATACTATGTATTAATATTCCAACCTCCATGCATCCAAAGGAAGGTGGAACCAGCCACAACATTGTTCATAACCTCCACGCATGTCTATTGAATCAAATAAAGTGTAGTTTATATTGTTAAAACCCAATTATTAGATGCAAAAATCTTCATCAACCGTGATCTCAAAAACATGGCACCTCCATTTTATTTGTGGTCTCAAATCGAGTGTTAAAATTTCAAGGGTGCCTTACGAGGAAGGAAGTACCTTCTCCACCGCACATCGCATGGATATGTGGTATCTCCCTCCTTCATGCATCACATCGCAAGTTTTCTGGGTTGAAAAAGGAAGGGAAAAAAAAGAGAGAAAAAACCATTTTCTTTTTTCTCATTTTGAACCTGAAAACTTCATCGATTTTTTTGACCGAGCAAACGATTGAATTTTCGTGTTTTTGTTGCACTAATGTACTTCAAATTACATCTATGTTTTTTTACATATTTTTGTTTCATTTTTTCAAATTTTTATTTTTTTGCCTTTTTTTCAATTTTCCTCTCCAAACTGGTTTTCCGGACATTTTGACCGGTTTTCTGGTAAATCGGACTGGTTTACTGATGATTTCGGTGAATTTTGGTTCAAATTTGGTCTTTCGAATTTTCTACCGGTTTACGACCGGTTTTCGTGGTTTTCCGGTAAACCGCCCGTTACGACAATCTGTACTGTAATCCTTGGTCCCAAGGCACGAATCATGAAACAAAATCAAGCGCTTGGTACATGCCTTTCCCGGAAGGTGCCTTTGTCTCTTCATTTCCCGTCTCAAATTACATACATCACTAAGTACTCGAAGATTGATGCACTATGTATTCCTTGAGAGACTAATTGAAATATTTTGTTTTATAGAATTATGAGGTAATTAAGTTCACTTCAAAGGTTGGGCCTGGTGTTTACCGACGCCCTCTACACCCGAGCAAGCATTGCATCGACATAAATGTTGCCTGAAGGCAATTGTAGCGACAAGCCGACAACGGTTAATGGTCACACTCACACATGGTAAACAAGGAGAAGTGACATATATTTTGCAAGGCCACACGAAAAGATTAGAGTACACACAAAAGATCCGCCACCTCAATTCGCCATCCATCCGTCGCAGCGCTCTTGATCGATCGAGGTGACGAGAAACGAAAAAGATGGCAAAAAGGTCGGTACTGGATGACATGATCTGGCCACCACCGTCTCCAAGGCAGAGATGGATCGGCAGAGCTTAATTTAACAACTAAGACGAAGTTAATCAGCTGCAGAATAATCCGTTGATTCAGGAGGTGGCCACCCAGAACGCGGCGGGCTGCTCCGGCTCCCACTGCTTGACGCGCATCGCCACCGCCGCGGCCGCCGCGCCACCGTCCAGGTCCACGCACCGGCGGCCACCACGCACGTAAGGGGCGAAGCCGTACTTCTCCTCGTCATCGGCTTCTTCTGCCGCCGCCGCCTCGTTCTCTGGTTCTTGTCGTCGGCCGCTCTCGGCGGCGGCGTCATTGCCGGCGCCGCGGAGGAGGGGCAGGATGCGCAGGCGCAGGCGCCCGCCGCCGCGTTCCGCCTCCAGAGAACCGGGCGAGCGCACGGCGTACATCTCCAGCCTCCCGTCGCGCCGCGCGTGGACCATGCGCACGCGGCTCGCGCCCCGCGCGAGCGTCGTCAGCGGCGGGGGCAGCGGACCGCGGCCGCGGCACGCCCTTGCCTCTGTCACCGTCTCCTCCTCTTCCCTGGAACGGCGCTTCCTCTCCGCGCACTCCGCCTCCAAGCCGCCGTCGCAGACGTCGACGCCGCCGGTCTCGCACCCGAGCGCCTCGGTGCACGTCTCCAGGTTCTTCTTCCTGCCGCCGTACGCCGGCTTCTTGGCAGGGACGGCCAGCAAGCGCCCAGGCTTCACGGACTGTTCTTCGACAGGGTACAGCGAGCCCCAGCCGCAAGTGGCCGGGAGCTGCTGCGTCGGCGGCGAGTCAAGGAGTGCAGGCATGGTGAATTAATGGCAAACAGAGTCCACGCACAAACAAGACACAACGAGTTTCTCGGAGAAGGCTGGTGTATATAAAGGTTCGGCTTGGAGGGAGATGGAGGCGGCGATCGGATGTGATCGTGGAGCGGATCGAGGACGTGGAGGCGACGGCGACGGGAGGGAGACGCTCCGGCCACAAGAATAGTACGGTGGGGTCAAGGCAACCAATTTGCACAGGTGTGGTATGGCGCGGCGCGGGCTGTGTGTGTCTTGCGTTGTGGGGAAGAGCAGAGCCCGTGCCACTCGTTTATATAGGGCCAGAAGGGCAGGATGGTAAATGTATTACCGGAGGTTTATTCAATATTTAGTCCCGGGAAAAATGCTTTTTGCTAGCTTATTAATGTCAGCATGGCTTTCTGACTCTGATTCCAACAGGGTTGATAGAAGCAGAGGAGCAAAGGGCATTGGGCTCGGATGCACTAGGCGGGGGCGGCTGCTTTGCCTAGGCCACCAAAGTAAATTGTACTTGTTGATTGGTAATGCTTTCATGGTGCTGTGAGTGAGTGTAAATTAGTACCTTGTTAATGCCAGCCTTACCAGTGATAGAGCTGGAAATTGTCAGGAGGCCTGCAAAAGGTTTCCAGAAGGTGCATGCGTAAGCATTTAACAAAGATCTATCTAAAGCTTATCAGAGTGTTTCGGTACCCAAACCATCAAATTTTGGGCCGTTACATCTTCAATTTCCATTTGGTCATGGTGACTTGCTCAAAAAAAAAAAAAGGTCATGGTGACGGACGACTATGAAAGGAGGCAGAGAATGCAGATGAAAAGGCTCGAGAGCGAGCTGTCTTTGGTTCCCCAAGTGGAAGGTCTGTTGGATGACACTACAAAGCTACCTTAACCCTCAAGTGTTAACATGTTTGTTTAATCTGCACTTACCGTCATCCATGTAGCATTCACGTCAAGCACTTTCCATCTGCGTTCTCTACCCTCACCGTCATCCTTTCATAGTCGTCCTTTAGCACTCATAATGACGGATGAAAGGAGGCAGAGAATGCAGATGAAAAAGCTGGAGATCGAGCTGTTTTCAGTTCCCCAAAGTGTAGGTCAGTTGGATAACACAACGCTACCTTAATCCTCAAGTTTCAATATGTTTGTTTAATCTGCCCTCACCGTCATCCATGTAGCACTCGCGTGATGTTGTATGCATGCGTTTGGCCACTTGCGATTCAAATATAGTACCTCCAATCTATTTGTTTTTGCAGGGCATGATGTTCACAAGTCCAAAGATTTTTGCTGCACAAGAAAATATGGTGCAAAATATGGGGAAAATGCAAGTATATATATTTTAAAGACAGTATTACAAAATAAATATGATAACTTTTGTGATAAAATCTAGTATCTATCGTTTGATGTAGACTGGTTATCGAGGAATTGATGGTATTCTGTACTACTGCATCTCTAGGATTTTAATCAACAAGAAGGTAAGAAACTCAAAATTCATATTGTGGATGCTCTTGATGTTTACATGGCACCTGTCACAGTCAAGAATGGATGGTTCAGAAATTCCTAAGAACAAACTTTTAGTCAGAGTACAAACCTTTTACTAATTCCTCCAAACCGATTCTAGAGAAACCGATTCCAGGTTTTTTTATGGCGACATGGCCTGTTGGTGCTCTACGGCCTCGTTTCAGGACATAATTTTGCATACAGCTCAATATATGCTGATTCGGTACTACTTGCTATGGTACGTGGATAAGAAGAAAACCGAAAGATGTGTGCCTCGCTCACATCTATCACTGGTACTTTATAAGTTTATATGGGAACAAATAAGCCATACTACTCCATGATAGATGAAAATCCCAAGAGAATAGCCAGCGTTAATTTGTTTGTGCAATTTGGATGTGCAGTTCCCTTATAGAATCGCTCAGAAAACCAGAAGGGTACTACTGCTTGTTAGTGTACCTAACCCTGACCGCCTCTATGACATCTCAACCCCTATGGCCTATGCAAAGTGCAGATTTGGATCCTGGTTGCCCTCAAAATAAAAATAAGATAAAAAAAGATTTGGCTCCTGGTGGTGGTGGGTAGGGGTGAAAACGGATCGGATACAGGCGGTTAGTGCTCATCCTGTATCATATCCTATATTTTTTTACTCGAATTCGGAGTCGGAGCGGATACTGCCGGATAATTATTTCTACATCCCATACCCTGTCCTATATTTTTTGTTCGGATTCGGAGTCGGGCACGGATATGGTCATAGTGTTTGCATGGATGAAAAATTAAAAGATAGAGAAGCAATTAGAGTAAGAAAAGACATATAACCATTGATATACATGACTAAGGTCATTTTGACTCTTATTTAAGTTGATCTCTCGATTTTAGACCATGTTGTTTGATCTATAATTGTTATAAACGTTCTCCTATCATATGATATTCGGATTCGGGATGGATACTACTCGTCTCGTATCATATCCCGCTATTATTTTTCGGATTCGAATTCGGGCACGGATAGCGTCGGATAAATTTTTATGCATCCTGTATTTGCGCATATTAATTTTATGCGGATTCGGCAGTCGGTCCGTCGGATAATATCCGTCCCGTTTTCAGCCCTAGTGATGGGTGCCTACAAAGCAACATGTGTCGTTTGGTTTTTCTTCAATGCCCAATTTCTCCCCTCCCTGTTAAACCCAGACTCGATTTACTTGTGAACCTCCAACTCCATTTGACGCCTTTATTGTGAAAAAACTAAAATTTCCAACTCAAATTTGGAACTATCAACTTTCATAAGAAACATTTCCACTCCAACTCTCCAAAGAAATTTTGAATCAAACTTGGCAAATATCGATCAAAGAAAGTAAGGGTCCGTTTGGATGTAGATATTGTAGGCCTTGGAATTGAATTGGGTTCAATACCAAATCAGCCTAGGCATTGAAATGAGCTCAATGCCAGTCGCGATTGTTTGGATGTAGATGGAATTGAGGGCTAGAATTCAACTCAAGGGCTAAATCTGGCGATGGAACTAAACAACACGATAGAATTTTCGTCTTCTTGTTCCACCATTACGCTGCAAATTTCATCTATTTTTTAAAAATATTTTTGTTTCATTTTTTTGAATTTTGAATTTGAAAACCGGACCGACTGGTTTTTTTGATTTTTTCAGTAACCGGTCCGGTTACCGACGTTTTTGCAATCATATTTCTGTTTCAATTTTTTTTCAAAATTTCAATTTTTTAATTTTGAATTTGAAAACCAGCAATCCCTGATGAAGACGCTCAAATGCCACTGAATTCAGGGGTTGGGCCTCTGAATTGTGGACAGGGCAACTCAGTTATGTTTCAATGCCATGGAATTGGGCCTCCAATGCTAATTCCTAATTCCGACGACATCCAAACACTGGAATTGGCTGAGCCCAATACCAATTCCTAATTCCAGCTCTCAATTCCAACATCCAAACACTACATAAGGGACTTTCAATTGAATGAAAATGATCTCTATGCATGGTATTGGCCAGTGACAACTAGATATTCCGAATACACACATGTATAATATCAAGATTTATTATGGAGCATCCCTTGGTTCAACCACTAGGAACTTATATCAGGCCATTTTTTGATTAATCGGTCTGAACGGTTGATGCAGTTGCATGATTATTTCGTATAACCTAGGGCTATAACCCTAATGACCTATATAGCATAGGTTTCAACTTTTCATGTATTCTTATGCTAACGGCCTATGTGTCGGTCTCTAGCTTCATCAGTACCTGTCTTTTTCCATCTTAAGAAGAAATTGTTCTGTTTATAACTCTCTAGTAATCTATCTTATGATAACTTGCTTTTTTTTTTCCTTCTTAAGAAGAAAGCATCCATGTTCTGACTTATTTGGTTCACCTGCAGGGCTGAAGGAATGGCTGGTAATGTTGCTCTTTAGGGATTACAAGATGCTGACCACATCTGGAGTGGTGATGCTCGTCCATGTTCTTTTGGTCTATGAAATGTGGCTTACTAGGAAAAATATATACTTGACAAAGCTATGAATAAATGTCGACTGATAGGATACACCTACTGTTTTTCACCGTAGCATAACAAATGCCTAATAAAAAACAATATTCTGTACTTCAGCAGACATCAATTTTAGTGAAACCATGTTCATATCACATTTTGGTTTTTAGCTTTTTTGAACTTTTGTTAAAATTAAGGGTGCGTTCGGCACATGGGGTCTAAATTTTAGAGGGTTTTGCAATAAATATTCTAATTAGAAATAAAGTTTAATTACAAAACTAATTTCAGGACTCCGCTCGAATTCGCGAGAGAGGGTACTTAAGCCGTAATTAGACGATGGTTACTGTAGCATCACTGTAGCAAAATATAGATTAATTAGGCTTATTAGATTCGTCTCGCGATTTAGAGGGGGGTTGTGACATAGGTTTTGTCATTAAATTAATAAATATTCTTAAATAGCAAGATTCTCTTTGATGTGATGGGTGCTAAAATTAGAGGGGTGTGCCGAACACACCTAAGACACATTTCGTAAAAAAGACGCCGACCTCCTTCGGGGGGAAAAAAAGGAAGCTGACCTAATCTCCTACTCCAACAACTATAGAACTGAGCTTACTCATTGAGAATTTCAAGCCACTTATTTCTTAGGGACAGTACAGTTTCTTTTCGTGCAGACACCAAGAAGGGCAGCATCGAACATGCATGAATGCTGAAAAGCATGCTGGTCACTGAGCTCAAATAGAGTCACATGCAAGTCGACAATCCTAGCAACAAACAGAGACGGCTACACGCTACACCATGGTGTGGCACAAGGAGGCACCATCCCATTCATCTCCCCTAACGGCCGTTTCACAAATTACAGAGAGTATTATAAGTAGCTGGAAAAGCCTTTTTGTCACCCTAAGCAAAGCGAAGCTAAGCACACTCCACCCGCTGCAAGTTCACCATCCACAAATATGAAACAACCAACAAATTAACTTTGGCTGACAGGTGCGTCCAAGTACACGCAAAATCCTGGCGGACCTGCTTGTTAGTGAATGTTTGCAACGACACTCCCATCAATAGAATCAATTTAAATCAAAGTCCCACCAGTTTACTTTAACAACTCTACGCGTGAATGATGTCAAGCTAATCACCTTTTAACCAATAACATGATCAGCAGGCAAACAACCGCGCTAATCTTTAGTGCCTGTGCGTAGCATGTGTCCAACAAAGCATTGAGCTGATTTCAGAACCGCAAAGGCGAGAATCCTACTGTGCACTCACTGCAGCTGCTCCAACAGCTTGTGGATGGAACCCTTAAAATTGTAAAGGTCTTTGCTCTGTTTTTTTTTTTCATAGAAATTTATGTTTTGCTGATGAAAGCAATAAAAGCAGAAGGGACCTGGGGTGGCTGGGAACATACTTTAGCAACTTGCTGGTAAACAAGGACAGACAAAGGAATAGAGCTAGGCAAGCAGGAACCCCACTAGGTACTAGTTTTGGTAGCCTTGAAAATCAAATGCTTGTTAATTAACTGTGCCATAAAAAATCAAATGCAAGTATGAACTTTGGGGAAGCCTTTTTTCCTATCCCACATGGAGAATAATTCGGTTCAGCATCTGTTTCCGTAAGCTCATGAGATTATTTATATGCTACCGGAGATGTCCAGGATTCCTTGATACTAGTTTACATGTCTCGTGCAACCGAATAAGTTGTCAGTTTTACGACTTCTGTTAAAGGAAAAATGTCTCAGATCCTTGAATTGTCACTGCAAAATCACTATCCGCACTACAACTTCGCAAATGTCATGCTCTTATAAATTATCCTATTCATTTATTCATCCATTTAGCATTTGCATGTATGCGAACATGAATTTTGCAGTGACGTTCATGCATGAATCTAGGAGTTTTTTCAAGGGGATGCAAAAAAGTCCTAGTTCATCCCACCATACATACTAGTTTGGAATCTTTGGATGCCATGAAAATTCAACTGCTTCTAATTAAATTAGATTGTGCTAGAAAATTCCTAGACCAAGAACAATTTTAGAGTGACATCTATTTCCAATATGCACAGAATTCATCATCCATTGTACTACATGCGCAAGAATCTGTCTATACATCAACCTGAGACACGGTTGTGAAAAAAGCAATGCAGTATTGTAATCAGACCTCCAGTGAGAGGAGTTTGCCAGAATTTGCTTGGAATTGACTATACAATCTCCATGTACTCGCTAGCAACACGCACTAACCGAAAGGCTAGATGCTCAGGTGTAAGAAGCTGGTTACTTAGGACCGAAGAACTTATGAACAACTAGTGGCACTCCGCCTTTGTACCCTAGGATGGTGGCGATTCGAACTGGACATCTATCAGAGGATACATTTGGGAGATATATAGTTGTAAGTGTACCTTCCTACAATGCCCTGTTGCATGAGAAGTATGTGGTTATTAGCGCTGTCGAATAAACGACAGCCTAAAAGAGAGAAACAGAGAAGAAAAGCATTCACCAATTGAATTTATGTAAACGAATTGATTGAGTGCCCAAAGAATACTAAGTTAAATGTTATGCATAGTACATAGCCAACTTAAAATCAATCATATTTAGTACATAGCTTAATCTACAATACCAAGGTAGAAACCGTAGCGCTAATACTAGTGGAGTATGGTGTATGTGAAGTTGATTTAAGCCCCACTTTTAGTCATACGCTGAACTCAATACTGAAGCTTACCTTGTAACGGTCACGCTGTTCACATAAAACTGTATTCGTAGGATCATTTTCTATTGTATATTGGTCTGTCTACCTATACACCCGGGTAGTGTTTACCTTTCCCCTAAAAGAATGATTTCAAAGCAAAGGTGTGTTAATTTGTCCCTTATTAAAAAGTGTCTTTTGCAAACACACACAAGTTTTGCACGATCTGCCCCGAGAACAGAAAATCACTCCATCGTTGATCAATAAGAATTTTGGCAACTGCATGCAGACCCTCTTATTAGTACTTTGATCTTTATCACTTGCTCGGAAGATAAATTGCAGGTGCATAACAAAAGTTACTACGTCAACAGAGGTACTACACGAGTCTCTCTTCTCTCTAGAAGATGCATGGGTACGGAGACAACTCCAGCTCCCACTGCTTGCCGCGCCTCGCCGCCGCAGCAGCGCTGTCTTCCGGCTCCACGCACCGGCCACCGCGCACGTACGTGGCGAAGCCGTACTCCTCCTCCTCCACCTCTGCTTCTTTTACCTCCTCCTTCATGGTCATGGCCTCTGCTTCCTGCGGCTCTTGACGGCAGCACGCGGCCGCCGCCGCATTGCCAAGGAGGCGCATGCGCAGGCGGCCGCCGCTCCGCTCGACCTCAATCACGCCGGCCGTGCGCACCGCGTACACCTCGAGCCGCCCGTCGCGCCGCTCGTGGACCATCCGCACGCGGCCCGCGCCCCGCGCCAGCGTCGTCAGCGGCGGAGGCAGCGTCCGCTCGGCGCGGCCGCGGCGTTCCGGCCGGCGCGCCATCGCCGCCGCCTCCTCCTCGTCCTCCCTGGCGCGCCTCTTCCTCTCGGCGCAGTACTCCGCCTCGGCGCCGTTGTCGCCGTCGACGTCGAAGCCGTCACCGGCGGCCGGGGAGGTGACGTCGACGGCGCCGGTCTCGCACCCGAGCGGCTCGGTGCACGTCTCCAGGTTTCTCCTCCTGATGCCGTACGCCGCCGGCTTCTTGGCGGAAGCCGGCGCGGGGATCAACATGTGACGAGGCTTCACGGGTTCTGGGGCTGAGTACAGCGAGCCCCAGGCGCCGCCGGCTGCAGCCTGGAGCGGCAGCGGCGACTCGATCAGCGAAGGCATGGTGAGTGCGAACAGGGGATGCGATCGGGGTTCGGAGCAGAGGACGACGGCGATCGCGAGGAGGCTGTGAGATTGGGGTAGCGTGGGTGGGATCAAGGCAAGCTGTGCCGATCTAGCTAGTGTCGCAGGACGCGGCGCGGGCTGTGTGTCTTGTGGGGAAGAGCAGAGCCCGTGTCCCCCGCTCATTTATATAGGGCCAGAGGAAGGGCAGGGGGCAAGATGGTAAATAATTTTTGGAGAATTTTTTTAGTCCCGGAAAATGTTTTTTGCTATTTTTTTCCTTGGAAACACAGCTTTTTGCTAGCTAATGAGTTTGTCCGCATGGCTGTCTGACTCCGACTCCATCAGGGAAGAAGTAGAAAAGGAGCGAGAGCATTGGAAGGGGGATGCACTAGGCTACTTTGGTCTGAATAAAGCTAGGACGTCACCGGCGTAATTGGACTCGTTGGTTGGCAACGCTTTCTTGGTGCTGTCAGTGAGTCTAAATTACTTTGTTATAATGCTAGCCTTTTCGATCTGAAACAATAGGTAGATCTTTGCTGACCAGTGATGTAGCAAGAGATTGCTAGCTAGGAGGCCTCCAAACGATGCGTGCGTACGTAGGCAATTAAACTATCTAAAAAGCCCACAGTTGCCGACCACCCACTTGCATCATTACTGATTAGATGGAGTAGATTACGTAAAACTACATGTTCTTGAACCAGACCAAACTATGGCAAAATTATAGATTTAAGAAATAACTTCACGAATTTTCTGCTGATTTTGTAGCGGAACTACAGATTTAGAGCTTTGCTCTCAAACCCTGTACGCAGGCATTTAAAATATGTACTCCCTCCGTTTTTAATTATATGACGCCGTTGATTTTTTTTGTTGAACTTTGACCAATAATATAGATTTAAATAATTACTTTTCGAATGTGAAATGAATATCATTGGATTCATCATCAAAAGCACTTTAAGATTAACCTATACATTTAGCTATTTACACAAATATTTTGAATAAGACGAACGGTCAAACACAACGAAAAAAGTCAACGGCGTCATATATTAAAAAATGGAGGGAGTAGTTTTTGTGGAGTTGTGTTTTAACCCTGTACTTTTGCAATTGTATTTGTCGAAACTTGTAGTTTTGCGGAATTTACTCTAGATTAGGTACGTACAGTGGTACCATCATGTCATCTCTTTAGGCTAGACAAAACCTCATGGCTCTCATAGTGCTTCGTTTGATAGAAAGCTTGTCTTAGTTGGCTAGGTGGTGGAGGATCTTGTTATTGCACCCCTAGCTACCTGATGTCCCAGTCCTCTTCCTCTTGAATTTGGGTGACTATTTGATTGTTATTTTCTCTTCTTTTCGGTGCTTAGTTTGATCAACAAAAATAAAGGATCAACAAGTGGCTAAGTAACTAGATATTTCCCTCTCAAAAAAGGTAACTAGATATTTCCAACACATATAGCTTTG
The DNA here is from genome assembly GCA_012490785.1 of Eragrostis nindensis. NCBI lineage: Eukaryota > Viridiplantae > Streptophyta > Magnoliopsida > Poales > Poaceae > Eragrostis > Eragrostis nindensis. The sequence goes on from JAAXCT010001073.1 coordinate 115,215, forward strand.
ACAAGATTTATTTTGGAGCGTCCCTCAGGTCAACCTCTAGGAACACGAGTTATTCCATTTATCAGTAATTTGGACGGTCGATGCAATTGCAAGCTTAATTTGTATAACATAGGTACAACCCTTTAGGTTTTAACTTGTATATATCGGCCTCTGCATTAGTGTCTGTCTTTTTGCCTTCTTAAGAAAAAAGTAAGTCCTATATATAACTCTATAGCTCGTCACTTCCTTCTTTTTCCCTTCTTAAGCAGAAAGTATTCGTGTTCTTACTTCGCTATGGTTCGCCCTGAAGGGCTGAAGAAATGGCTGGACAGTGTTGCTCCGGGAGAGATGACATCAAGATGCTTTTGCTTTCAGTGTCCACTTTTGTGACCACAGTCCACTGCGTAGCTGCTTTTCTTCTCTGTTCCATACGTGTACCATCAAATGAATCCTAGATTTTTCATCTACGAGTCAATGAGTGTGACAATACGCTAGTACTACGTTTTTGGACTTTGGTGCTGTGCAAGCCGAAATCTGATCATGCTATGGTCTAGCTATATTTGGAACTAGCATGGTAGATTTCACACCAGGAATTGCGATCGCCCGTCCCTGTTTTGACACGCATGCCCCCCTGGTATCTTTTGTTCTAGACTATAGTGCTGGGTTTCAGAAAAGTTGGTAGCGCAAAGATAAAAAGTTACAGATTCAATGTTGGGTTCTGGCCACTGGCGCGTGGACAAAAGATCATCATGTAGACTGTGCTAGCTGCAACCTTTGGTATTACATGATGGTGATTTGAAATGGTCGCTTGATAGCAGTACAAAGATGTCACAAACTGAATTCAGAACATGATTGCGAAGCCTCTAACCATCATCTGACTGAAAGAAAGTTTTTGCCTTGACAGCGGCTCTGATGTGCAGAAATTCAAGCGAACCTCAAATGGACACCCAGCGATCCCAGACACATCACTCATGCCCCCCTCGCGACATAGGGTACCATATAGCGTTTAGGTCCTAAAAGTTTTTCTTAAATTGAATAAAAAACAAAATAAATCTACGGAGAGATCGGAGAGAACACAGATAATATCTTGCACAAAGGAAAATGTTCAAGAAAGTCGCAAATATGTACTGAATGATTAGACACCTTTTTTCTTTCGTGAAACACGGACATATATATCGCTTATTACCACTAAATTAGCTGTAAATTAAAAAACTATGCCGAACAGGAGACTCACACTCAGAAGGAGGAACACCTAAACTTAATATAACAACTAAAAGAGCATCGACACATTAGCATGTGTTTGGTTACGTGCTATATCCATCTTGGAACTCGTCTCATTCCACGAACGAGACGCTACAACATATACAAAATTTCACGAAGTTAGAACCGCGTCATAGCGATTTGATACAACCAACCAACACATTGACACACTTAGTGAAGCTTCCCTGCCACATGTTAATACCAAGAATTTTTACATGCTTATGTTTTTGGTAGCAGTAAAGTGTTCTTTTCATTCGATGAATCAGACAAAGTTGTGCGTGATAAAACATGCATTATGCTCAAAAGCATGGCGCTGATCGCTGAGTCAGAGCACAAAGCATAGTTGAGAGACAAGTCAAGTGTCGACAACCCTAGCAGACAAACGGACGGCTGCACCATGGTCTGGCACAATCAGGCAACATCATATTCATCCCCTCTGACGGCGTGTTACCTTTGCATAAATTGCAAAAGGTAAATCTTACTACTACGTACCTGCTAGGAAAGCCGTTTGTTCCTCTCTAAACAAAGTGAATCCTAGCTAGTCACCCACTACCCCTTTGAACCCTGCAAGTTCAACGTCCACAAATAATGACTACAGCTCACAGCTGACTGGTGGACGTAAACGCCTAAACCGGAGGTCGCGTATGTCAGTGACTGTTTAAGAAATTCGGCCATCTTTACCTTGTTTTCAGCACCCCATTTAGTCCCACAGGTTTAAGTTTAACAAACACACGTACGCTGATTGATGTCAACCTAATCACCTTTAACCTAACGAGATCAGGAGACAAACAATTGCCTACCCTTTGGCGCTTATGCCTTGCATGTGTCCGACGACAGCTGCGCCGAATCCAGCACCGCAAACGAGAGAATCCTTCGGTGCACTTGCAGCTACTCGTCAGCTCGTGGGATTTACCCTTTAATAAAGAAGGGAAAAGGCTTATGCTCTGCTGATGAAGGCAATGCATGCAAAAGGGACCTTGGCTTCTAGTTTTGGTAGCCTTGAAAAGTCAAATGCTTGTTAATTGGAATCTGTTTTCCAAATTTCAGTGCGTGTTTGAAACTATCTATATGTACCATTGAAAAGTCCAAGATCCTTTGCATACCCGTGCAACATGACGATTTAATCATGTTTCCCCTCTTTTGTGACACACATGTCTTCTTTTGAGGAAATGACTCCTGTGTCTTGATTTCAATAAAACTACTTTTCTCTAAAACATATCTCACTCAGTTTCAAAAAAAAAAAATCTCACTTGATCCTGAAATATCTCTGCAAAACTGATGTCCTCGCTGCACTAACAAGGTCCTACTCGTTCGCTGAACCATATTTCAAAAGGTAGCAATGATCCATAACAACAATGTTGCAGTGACGTTTTATTGATCTTGAAATTTCCAGTGGCATGTATACTAAAAGTCCCACTTCATCCACCACCATGAAAAATCAACTGCTTGTTTATTAGATCATCGTGATACAAAAAATCCTAGATGGAGAATAAGCTCCATTTGGCATCAATTTCCCATAAGTACGATATTCATCATCCACCATGCATTTCGCAGGTATCTATCTATACATCGCCTGAGACCTGGTAGTGAAAGGAAGAATAAGCAGTGTCAAAAAGCAGCACTATTGTATTCAGGCCTCCAGTGAGAGGGTGTCTAGCCAGAATTTGCATCGATTTGACTACGCTATCTGCTTGTACGCAGCAAAAACGCACTAACCGAAAGGATAGATGCCCAGGTGCGAGAAACTGGTTAGCTTATGACAGAAGAAGTTATGAAATGTTTGTACTGCTTCTTTGTAGCCTAAGAATGATGCGGAATACCAACTGGACATCAAAGATTGCATTTGCAGGGTATACAAGTGGAGTACATTCCTCCAATGCCCTCTTGCAAGAGAAAAATGCGGTTATTAGCGAACGCAAGCAGTCGTATAAAGGGCGGCCTCAAAGGAAAATGAAAAGAGAACAATCAGCAATTGCATCTGAGTCGTAGAAGAATCGTTTTGAGTGCCAACAGAATTATATATTTGCAACATGTGTACATAGTCAACTTAAAATTGACCTCGTTAGCGACTAAAATAATGAAGGTAACTTTTTTTAACAATCAGCACAATGGATATAAAGTTTAGAATCTTCAATACATATTCAATATAAATCTGCATTGCCCCAATAAATATTCAACTATTTCGGATCTAGTTGATTATTTGAACCTTACCTTCTAAAAAGTCACACATTCACACATAAATGCCAATCTCAGTGACTCAGATGCATAAATTATCAAAACTATCAAAACTCAATACTTCTGTTCAAAATTGTAACATAAATCTTATCTATATAGATGCATAAAGTTTAAATATGTGTTTATTTCATCACTTTGGCAGAATCCAAAATTTACAATTCAGTTCAACGATACATTTTTTGCAAAATTGCGAAGAGAAAATTGATCCAACTGGTATCCGGACTAAAAGAGAAAATTACAAAGTTACAAGCTTGGTCAGCTCCAATACACCCATATGGTTCTGGCTATCCAAATAAAAGCTATTGACAAATCAAGCACAACTCTTCGCCCCGTTTGTGAATCTAGATCATGCTTTGGCTGATTATGTGTATAATCTTTCGGCTTTAGGATCTTTTACAGGAAATCATATAGGAACATTTTACAGAAAATAAGTTGGAGGCTATTCTACCTCTTCTAATAAAAAAAGAATAAATCCAAACTTCTCGACAACCATGTAGGATCACTGCAAAACTTATAATGATCCACAGGGAGTGTCAAGCACAATTCTTCCTCCCGTTTGTAAATCATACAGGAAACATTTTACAGGAAATAAGTTGGAGGCTATTCTACCTCTCCAAATTAAAAAAAGAATGAATCCAAACTTCTGGACAACCATATAGGATCACTGCAAAACTTATAATGATCCAGAGGGAGTGTCACAACAACGTTGATCCATGAATTTTGGCAGTTTGCAGCTCTGATTATGTAATCAGACAATCAGTCGTTCCGAAGATACAACATGTTATAGATATACGTACAGAAAAGGCATTACGTCAAACGTCATCATGATTGATCTAACTAGTGTAGGACCTATCATCGAAAGAACTATATGCGCATAAACGAAAGTATGAACAGAAGTAAAACTATTATCTACGAAGATTTTGGATTTCAACTTTCAATGTTTGGAGCTTACGCTCAACACCGGACAACTCACCCTGAACACCCTGCAACCAATCTACTTTTCGTTGACAAGCGTCCTCGTATGGTTTGCTGATAGCCTCAACAAAATGGACTAGTTTATTGGCACTTTCCGATATATCCTTCTCGATGGCTTCATCAACTTTCCGAGATAGTGCATCAGCAGCCTTGGTAATCTTCTCTACTGCATTCTTCCTTCGACGAGGGAAATTCGATATGACAAAAAACCTGAAAAGGCACCGTATAGCCCATTTTGGATCAATGCAATTATACATCAGCCCATTACATGCCATTATAAAAGTGATTTTCCAGTGATTTATAGTTATCAATCAAGAATTACCCGCCAGCTGAGCAAAGGGCAAGAGCAAGAAGATCTTCAAGTGTAGTTGACAAAACGGATGTCAAGAGAGAACCTGACAATCCAGCAATGCCTAGCCCTCCAAATGTTGCGAAAGCCTTCACAACGATATAGGTAAGTCAGAAATAAGGAAAACCATGAAAAAAAAGTGATAAACTGTAAATCTAAACCCTAAAACCATAGTAAGAATAGGACATATATATTTTCCTCAATTTTTGTAAAAACATGATTTCTTGGTTGAGTAAGAGGAAGGTGCATTATGCCCTCCATCGTTTTTAAGGCGGTAAGGCGAGGCGTGGCGACTGACTACCGCCTTACGCACTGGCGGAGCCTTGTGGAGTCAAAACTGGGCACCGGTCTTGTGTACGTCCAAATTACTGTATATGCTTAGCTAGCTAATTGAAGAACTTGATGAGGAACACACGCAACAGCAGCAAGCAGATCATCAACGGTGGGCTGAGGAGCCCAAGGAGCAGGTCGACTTGCCTAGCCAGCCCTAATTCCTTATTTGATTGTTAACACTGTAGCAAATCCCCCCCCCCCCCCCCCCCCCCCCCCCCCCCCCCTTTTTCCGACACTGCCCTTAAGCCGGTAATGCGTGATATGATGCGCTATAGTTGTCAATTTATCAAATAATGAATAGCTGAAAAGGAAAAAAATCGAAAGAGAGCACATCTGGGGCCATAACCATGAAGGACTAAAGGCCCATAACTGGACCGGCCCATTCTCCTCTCTTGCCCTCAAACTATTACTTTGGAGGTTTAAACACTTTGGTAAACCATCTAGTGATTTCCCCCTTTTTCATTTGCAGATACTCTGCAAGTGTTTATTTGTATTCAAGTGTTCCACCAAACCACAAAATATCGCTACATTATTCAAAGGGCACTTGCATCAAACTTAAATCAGCTCATCACTCAGAAAGTTATCAGCATTAAGTTTGTGCTTGTGAAAATACATGTAGACTGACTTGAACTTTTTGTTTATGTACATGTTACAATAAGAAGATTTCAGTAGAACTTTTCATTAGTTTGGCCTTTTGTTTCTCGCAATGCAGGAGAGCTTTGTGTTATGATAGTATAACACAAAGGCAGTGCTTGCATGTTACCCTATCATATTGTATCTGTATCTCTGCTGAAATTCTACATGTTTTTCCTACAAAGATTAAGAGGTGCACTTTGATTCTAACTAGTGTCAGATTCGTTTAGGGGCACCAAATGTTATACATGTCATCAAATACACTAGTTGGCGCAAGGATAGGTTAGATTAAATAGGTCTGGAAAGAGTTGTTTTAGCAAGTGACTGTTAGAACCACCTCCATATATACGGAGCATCACTAAACTAGAAGGAAAGCAACAAACAAGTCAGAACCCGAGCCTACGTCATTTGATTAAGAGTGTGGATGTTACCACCCAAGTTCGACTCCTCTTCGATATAAAGTTGGGTGCCTATTTCTTCTTAATTAAAAGATTCTTAATTCCTCCTAGGCTGGTTTCATTTTTGTTTAGAAATATACAAGTCTATTCTCTCATTCCATTTTCTCTACTTCGTATTTCCTTGCTGGTCTCTTGTTAGCCGGCGGCTAACAACACCATAGGTAGGAAACGGACCAGCCAGATACCTAGTTACCTACCTCCCACACATACCCTCAGGTCACCACCTCATGGTGGTGACACAAGGAATATATTTTAAGCATATAAATACTCATAAAACAAATCATGGGCCTTAACAGATTATACCACTTCTCTGATTTCTTCTTCGAAAACCTTGGCGGCGGCACTGGCGCTGAAGCCATCGAGTGCCTTTATGGTGAGTTTCTCCCCTTCATTAATTAGTTCCTTTGGATCTGACAGAACTTTTTCTTCCTGAGCAACCAGTGTGTCCCACCGTTTGTGAAAACACTCCAAATAAATATTTGCTTCACGGGTATTACTAGAACTCAACCAGGTTGAATATTCATGCAGTAAGCTCTAACAAAAGAAAAAAAAAGATTATTACTGCATACTGACAGTATGAATAAATAAGCATTGTAAAATAATTAGAATGGACAAACAAATCAAGATTAACAATGACACTAGAAAAGAAACACGAACTAGTAAAACAAAAACTCTGAAAAAAAGGGTAACAAAAATCAACTCATTCCAGAAGCTTTGTAATGTTAGACATTGGCACAACTTTTATTGTTTGCTTGCTCATATTAGGTATACGACATGATGGCCAGATTTGCTTATTCCACAAACCTGCAACATGTAGTACTACTGAAATAACTTCTGGAAGAGGAAAGTGTGCAGCCTTCAGACTGCCAGGATGATGATCCTTTTGCAATAGACAACACATTTCGAGGTAACTACTACTTAGGCACTTGCATGTGTAGTTTGTTTTCCGTTCTCCTTTGTTTGCTTGGTTTGATGCCCTTGTATAGTCCTCTTTAGCCCTCGAGCCTTTTGTACAGTAGTTTTTGTTTTTACGATTTATCAATATAGTTAACTACAGTAGCAATTTTCACCTACTGTATAATATTCAGAAACCAAATAAAAAAAAGTAGTGAATTGTATGTTAGCACAATGCATGTGCTGAACATAATCCTAACAAGCTACCGTCCTACCACGAATTTTAAGTACCCACAAGATTCAATATTTATGCATAGGTTAACATGTGTCTCCCATGAATTATAAACTAAAACAATTGACAGCAGCCAATTTTCTCCTGTTCAGTCCTGCCAGTTGTCCTACAATTTTATGTATTCACCAAGCGTATTACCACCAGTAGCACATAAGTGTTACTGCTCGACTTTTTATTAATATAAAAAACATAAAAACAGAGCAGAAAACAGGGACCAAAGGCCAATTGGCCAGGGCCCCCAAGGCTGTACACCGACTTAAAGTTGGCAAAGGGGTGCTCAACATCCAGCATTCAAAAACTCTAACACGGACATCTTTTTTCTGTATGTGCAGGAATCGTAGAAATATTATTGCTACTTTTAATATTCCATTTGTTAGTTGCAGCAATTCATATGTAAAGCAGATGCAGATCAGAAGACGATGCAAGAAAGTTGGAACTCCCTCCAGTTTTAGGTATTTGATGTTAGTATTTAAAACCAGAGGGAGTACTAAACATACCACTGCATCATCAAGGGCTGGAACGAGAATATCATTTTGAACGAATGATGTGGCTTTTGCAGATGTGCCTGTTTCTCCTTTAACAGTGTATGTGAAAATGAGATCAATGTTTGACAGCTGAAGTGTAGATTCCATAAGTGTTACTGCTCGAATTTTTGATCTCTCAATCTACAAGAAGGAAAAAAAAATAAGCAGGCAATCAATATGCAAGAACAAAGCAAGTAAAGACATGGAGATAGATATGTAGACTGTGGAGGCCGATGGCTAATGGGGAATGACTTGGAGAAAATGATTAAATATCCTCATCAATGCCTCGTGGCTAATGGAGGATACTAAACGTGTTTTTTATAGACATCGTAGACAAAATAAAATAAATAAGAAAGAAAAAGCAGGGAAAACATCATTATTTTGCATGGGCTGATATTTTGCACAAAAATCAGGGGAAGTAGGTGATACGTTTTTTTAAATAAACAAGTACATAAAAATGCAATTCAACTAGGGGACAAAATAATTGCATATCTGAAACACCTACAAGAGATGAAATTTGCTTCTGCCAAGATCTGCTGTCAGCCTCAAGCTTCACAACATAATTGTTTGCATCAGATACGAGATCCCTGATGGATGTTAAGTCCTCAACAGCTTTTTCATACTCGAGTTTCACAAGTCTCTGACATGAAATTAGCAAACGATCTGCAATTCCTATTGGTGTTTCAAGTTTCAGCCGGACCCTCTCCTTTCCATTTTCTGTTGATCCATCTAAGAAGCTCAGTAGGTAATTCTCAATTTCGCAAAACTTGCTGCTTTTCCATCTCGGATCACTAAACATAGCTTCCCCGTAATGCTTTCCACCACTATTTTTCGAATATGCAAGTTTTACTTCAAGAGCAGAGCGTGAAGATACAGGAAACAGTGTCACATCCTCTGTGTTAAGCAATTTCCGAGCATTGTCCTTGACAAATGCAGTAGCTTCTTCAAGCTACACCCATTGAATTGAGAAAAGAAAACAAGTAATTAGCAAACTACTAGCAGTAAAGAGCCATCTTGCTGGGATATTGAACGGTTAAGAAATGATGCCATATCAGACCTCATTGCTGTTCCGATACAGGTCCAATTTGTTTAGAACAAACACAACTTTCTTCTTCCACTGTTGGACATACTGAAGAAATCCTACCTACAAGTTATGAGAAACAAAGTTTAGATCTATTAGAAATAGAAATAAAAAATATCCCCCACGATAAGTCGGTAATGTAAGATATCTGTCAGGAAAGCTATTAATCCAGAAATGCATGAAAAGACAAAGATTCAATGCAACCTGGATGCCATTAGTTCTAAAAAGAATTTTTGCAAAATGCGGACAAGATGATAAATAGTAGATTGATTATAAGACAAAATTGTCATAAACAAAATACACTGAAAGACGAGCTTTTGAGGGAATAAATAGCGAATATAGCCCATGATCAGTGACAAACTTTAAGAGCTCTTGACACAACAAAAAGTAAACTATACAAACCAATAATGGTGGAAGAATGGTTACCAATCTGGATCAGTAACAAAGAGATGTTAAAAGATTAATCGGCTAAGAATCACATTACTATTACTTGCATAAAGATACCAGGAGCAAAAAATTATGCATTTAGCAGCGACTTTGCCAAACCTATTTTAGGTAATGTGTCGGTAGCCACATTTCTGTAATGAGAAAAATCATCTGCCATGAGTGTGCAGAAGTTTGTAAAAATTTTGAGTCTGCAGCGTGATGATTACAGGTTTAAGGTAGTGTGGTTAGGTGAGGCAGAAACAAAAAGGTTTGCAAGAGACCTTTCTTTACACAATCAAACCGGTACTTGACCACTAGCCCAGCCCAGCCCAGCCCAGCCCAGCAACCTTATTTCTTTAATTTATTTAATGCAATAAAAAGTTTGACAAAAACCCATTACCAAGCTGGCCTATAGACTGGCACTGGCACAGACATGCAATCTAAAATTGTGAAATGTTCCAGGCTATCAATTTCACAGTGACACTTCAATCTAACAACCTCAAGCATAGCTCTATCCATAGTCTGCTCTTTAGAAAGAGTCAATATCTTTTCTACACTGGTAGCGATCACAATATCAAATGTGAAAACATTTGGGCATAATAAACAAACACAATCATTACCTCACTATCAGTTAATGGTCTATCTGATGATAGAACAAAGAGAACTAAATCAGCACGTGGCACATATTCTTCAGTGAGTCGTTGTTGCCTCTGAAGAATAACATTTGTTCCAGGTGTATCAACTAGATTCATCTGTTCAGTAGTACAAATAGAACGTCTTATAAGAAGAGGAAAATGAAGTAAATAAACTAAGACTGTTGAGTTGGCCTTGTTACTTGGGTAGGCATGCAACCTACAAATGCAAGAGAAATAAGGTGGACCATGACTGTTCTTGTTTTGGCAAACAACAGCAAAGCAGTCTGTGGTAGCAACACAACAAACAGACAGGTTGTACATGTTAACAACTACAGCAAGCTCGAAGATGAAAGAAATATGTTCCTGGTAATTTGTCACTACTACTGTTTATTGCAAAATGTTTCCTCAGATTAAGTATATATTTTAGAAAGCAGTCCAATGATGGGGGAAAACTAAATTCATCGTCCTCAAGCAGCTAGCCTGAATATGTGATGGGAAAAAGGCTAGACTGTTTAACTCAATGCATGGAATATTAAAGTGCATAAATCTATTAGATAAGTAAAAAAAAATATTAACATAAGAGTAACCAATAGTTCAGTACTTACTTCCTTCAAAATCGGGGCAGACAAATAGCACATGAATTGACCATCTGGGTGCCTCTCACATCGTTCAAAGCTTTCAGAATCAACCTCGGAATATGATAGCAGTGAGATCTCATTTGTTGTAGGCACAACCCCTTCCTGCAGATACTGCCTTCCAAGTAAAGCATTTATAAAAGTTGATTTTCCTGAGTTAAATTCACCCTGAAACAATTGAAGGAGGATATGATCAGAAAGAGGCAAATAAAGAATGAAGAATGGGCAGTCAATATTTCCTTATGAATAGGAGTATACTCCAGCTATTTTATTCATAGAAAACTGTTTGCACGAGGTAATAGAATGACCAACAAGTTGCACACACAATGAGCATTATCTTTATTTACACATTGTCAAAGATGCGGACAACAGTTCCCCAAATCAGGGTATGAACAAACAGATTTGCTTAGCTAAAGAGATGGATGGTAGACCTGAGCGAAGCAAACTGAACATTATCCATGTACAAAAGGAGAACAGGGAAAGGAGTTAAATGTGAGCCAAGTTTCATGGCAAAATAAATCAGAAAGTTGCAATAAGGATCATTGGAGTTGTCATGCTGCATTTACTTTTAAAACTGCTTTAGAAAATCAGATATTAAATCACATAGTTTGTTTGGGAAGTCAAAATTGCATAACTTATGTTTTACAACTGTAGTTCATCGCACTCTTGTTGTGTAATTTTAAACGCACCAATATCTCTGTTTGTAACCTAGACAAAAAGCAAAGAAGTGGCCAAATGCTATCATTCCTGAAAGTATTTCAATCAAATAAGATAATCATAATCCTCTAAACAGCACCTAAAGCCACCCATAACTGGGAAGTTCGTGAACGTGCATAACCACAACAGTATCAAGCTATTAGTTCAACAGGGTCATAGCTTCTTATACTAACACCAGAAAGAACAAGTTCCTTCACCATATCAAATTTCAAATGATTCCATGATTTACGTAAAAAACATAGGAATTATGTCTAACATCATTTGCCTAATTGGTATACAGGCGATTATCTACGTATGAGGTATGTAATTGATGGTGTCAGAATCAATATTTCATGTGAACCCAAAATTACCACAATAACCAACAGAAATGGCTCACTCAGACGAGAAGCAGCATCAACCAGAAGCTCAACCTCCTCCATCTGTGACCACAAATCAGCAATCATATTCAAGTCAACCAAATGCTGGAGATGATGATACAAAGCACAACTGAATATATTTCAGGGCATCTTTAACTACCAAACGTGTAACACTAGATGATCACCATGGGTGCTGCCCTGCGGATAACAGCAACAGCCTCACTTAGAATAGGCTTTTCCGTCTCGATCAGCTGCATCACTTCTTCATCCAGTTTTGTAAATCCAGCAATTTTCGCCTTCTCACGAGTCAGGACCATTACATTATTTCTTTCTTCCAACGTACTAGCTGAAGAGTAAGTGGCTTGTGGTACTTGCTGGGCCACATGCACTTTTGAAAAATCCCTTTCTATAAGATCATCCGAGAGGAGTTGCATACCAGCTAAGGAAGTAACAACTCCAGATGCACCAGATTGGAGCAACCTGGATGTAATGTCGGAATAATTCCCTTGATCGTGAAGGTCACTAAAAGTGAAGAAAACCGGAATCTTCACATGTTGATTTACACCACCGGTCATAGCACTAAAAAAATCATCACTGCCAGTATCGACGATTAGAAAATCTGCCCCCTCAGAACTCGTAGCACTTATTGCTGAGTTCGGGGAGCGAATGGTTCTAGCAACAAGAGGGAGATATATGGAGTCGGCATTTGATTTCATCATCATACTCCTTGCAACTATAGCAGGAATACCTGCATCAAAAAAGGATAAAGGAATGTATTGAAATACATATTTGTTGTTGCAATACAACTGGTGGCGTGACACCTTAAAAGAATAAGAAAATGAACTTTTATTCAACTATTTTTTGAGGAACGATTTCCATTCAACTTGCAAAAAGGGCGAGGACTTGATCAGTAGCGGATTCCCTCCTGTTCACTCACAAAAAAAAAAGAGACATCGAGGAATGTACTACTAAAGTTAGTAAGCTGGTTGACACTAGGAGCCAGTTGCGAATTGCGACCGCATCAGCATAGAACCAGTTATCCCAAAATATAAGTTCCATCGTTCCATGACAGTTGCAGTCTGCATTCTCAAAATCTACTCATCCAAAACAAGCTACTAAACACGGGACTACATGAATGATAGGAATTACTAAAGTTAACTCTACTAAAGTTGGTAGCTGTACGCCACTACATGAATGCCAGGAACCTGGGAGTCTGGGACCGCATCCACAATTCAGCATCAGCATGAACCCGGTTGTTGCAAAATGCAAGTTCAAGGCTAGTAACACTCTGCATTCTCACTATCTGTTCAGAAAACAAGCTACTAACGCAAAATGGAAGGTAAGTGGAAAGCGATCACCAACCCTCGTCGGCAAGCACGACGCCGCTGGCCCCGACCGCAGAGGCGACGTCGACGCGCTCCGCGACCAGCAGGTACGCGCGGTCCCCCACCGCCGCCTTGAGAGCGAGCGCGGCCTCGTACGCGCGCCCACCGCTCTCCTCCCCGGCCTCGAGCACTACGATCCCCACGCCCCGGGCGACGGCGGCGGCCACCTCATCCCCGGACCGCAGCGCCTCGTCGGCGCCGACGCGGAGGACGAGCGCCGGGACCTGGATCTCCGGCCGCTTGAACCCGCCGGGGAACAGCGTCCGCGGCGGCTTCCTCGCGGCGCCGCCGCCGCCGCCGGAGACGCTTCCTCCCGCGACGGCGCTGGCATCGAACGCGCGGCGGAGGCGGCGGCCGCGGCGGGCGAAGAGGAGTGAGGGAGAGCGGAGGCCGCGGCAGTGGGGGGCCAGCCGCGGTGGGAGGAGAAGGCGCGTGGCGGTGGCGGTGGAAGCGACGGACATGGGGAGCGAGTGCTGGAGTGGGGAAGCGAGGTGAGGTGGGTGGGGTGGGATTGTGGGAAGTGGGAGGCGGTGGAGCCGTGGAGGGGAAGGAGATTTTCGCGGATTTGGTTGGATAGGGCGGGGGCCCGGGTCGGAGCACGGCCACGGTGAGATTTACCGTTTGCGCGGGGGTTTCTTTCCGGCCGAATGAACCGTTTGATCACAAACCGACGTTCCTGATCGGGGATGTTCCGCCAAGAGCCAGCCATTGTAACTCTGATTAGAGGAAGTATTAAAAATAAAAACTTTGATCGGAGATGGGGGTCACTCTTCATGGTGCAGCTATTTATCTTTCTATTTGCAAATTTCTCTCTTCTCAATTATAACTGATAGCTCATTCAGTTAAGTTGAAAGATGATGGATTATTTTGTTGATAGGCAATAGTTAGAAATTACTAAAGTGAACGTTTGCACAGGATATTTGTTACTTGACACTATGACACTCTTACAAAAACACTTTTGACTTTATGGATGTGGTGGTTGTTGAATGCATCTTTATGGATCCGTGGCACGAAAGGTTCATTAGAATACTTGAGAAGTATCTAGATTTCATCATACACCACGTCACAACAAATGTTTTTTAAAGAGAAAAGATAGGACTTGGTACGCTAAATAAATTCAAGTTCTATCTCACAACATGTATGATTAAATGGCATCCGTATTGATGCAAAAGTCATATGCTGCTTCTTGTCTTTCAAAACATACAATGATGTCATGTCACTCAAAAAAGAAGTTGCTTGACCAAAAATGGTAAGAAAATTCCTATAGACTTTTGCACAATACTAGGAGTATGTTCTTCCGTTGGATGCACAATACTAGGAGTATGTTCTTCCGTTGGATGCACAATACTAGGAGTATGTTCTCCACTTGACATCATTACCAGCTAAATTCTGAGTACATAACTAACAACACTCAAATTCCCGGTCTTCGTTCCAAAGAAGTGGCAGTGGGTAACTGGCAACCTCCATGCACGATGCATCCTTTCACCTTTGACCAACACAACCACTTGTCCTTAATTTTTTTCATCCTCTTCTCTATTGGACGCCATCGTACTATTGGCGCCTCCACACGCTTCGCTGACCTTTGTGACATACAAGGCTCCAACAAACTCCTGCATTGATGCCATTCCTACAGCCTTAAGGCCTCTTCCTACCCAGGGCCGGTCCTGGGATTTTGGTGGCCCGGGGCATACCTAAAAGTCGGGGCCCATTCTATATAAAAATTAAAATTTTACTTATTATTTATATATACTTTTTGCCACTACTATGTAAAACCGATAGCATATTTAACAAATTGTTTGTATAAAATGGTTTATACTCCATCAAAGTTTTCAACATGTCTATACGCAAAGTAATTGATGATTATGTCATTGTTAACCTGTACGCCCTAAAATTCACACCCTGAAAAATTTAAATACAAATCGAAACTGTAATCGGAAGTTTTCAAAACTTTTCAAAACCTTTCCTCTCTCTTTTCCGTTCTGGGCCGTTTCCAGCCCAACTTTCCGTCTCCCTCCTTTCTTTTCCGGCCCAACCTCCACCTGCACAACCTATCCCATCGCTCTGTACCGTCCAGCAGCTAGTCGACACACTGACTGGCCGCTTTTCTCGCTGCACGCTCGAGTCCCGTCGCTCCAAAGCCGCACGCCAATGCCGGCCGT
Organism: Eragrostis nindensis; assembly: GCA_012490785.1. Classification (NCBI taxonomy): domain Eukaryota; kingdom Viridiplantae; phylum Streptophyta; class Magnoliopsida; order Poales; family Poaceae; genus Eragrostis; species Eragrostis nindensis. The sequence goes on from JAAXCT010001073.1 coordinate 130,541, forward strand.
GCCCACTTGCCCGCGCCTGTGCCTCGCTCCGCCTGCCCGCCTCGTCCCATCAAGCTGAGCCGCTCCAAACGCAACCCGACGCCCCGCACTACGGTGCCGTAGCGCCATCACTTCACCTGCCCGAGCAATCCCGTCGCCTCTGCTCGCGCACGCCGCTTCGCTCCACACCTCGCCCTGTGCCACTGCCGCTTCAATCCCGTCGCTCTGCGCCGGCCACGCCGCATCGCGACGCACCGCCCAGCTCTGCCAGCCCACGCCCCGCCCTGCTCGCGCACAGCGCCGACGACCCGCTCACAGCGATTCTACTGCCTGCCGTCGCGTCTGCCGAGCCGAGCGAGCCACGGCAAGGCCCCCTTCTCCCTCCCCCTCGCCTCCGGCTATAAATAGCCCCTCCTGCGAGCTCCTCCGTCGCCCAGAATCACCACCGAGCCACCATACCCAGCTCCAACTCCGTCTAGCCAGAGTTTACTGTCTTCTCCAATCCCGGCGACCGCACCGTCGATCTCCCACCGTAGCTCGTCCCAGGTTCGATTGAGTCGAAGGTGAGCACCTCCAGCACGAGCTCCACCTCCCCAGTCCATCCCCACGCCATCCCGCTCACCCAATCGAGCTCTATCCATTTCTACCAGTTTCATCTTTTGTAGAGCTCATCTTCTATTTTGTTTGTATTTATTTGTATTTGTTTGTTTGTTTGCCGGTCGCGTAGCTAACGGAGAGTACGAGTACGCGGAGGAGGAGGAGCAGGAACCAGGAGCCGAAGACTTCGAGCAGGAGCTTCCCGAGGACGTCAACGAAGGCAAGTCACAATCCGTTTTCCCTTTGATCATACTGCTCCTATGTTTTATAAACACAACCCGTAGCAGCCGTTTTATTGCATGAAATGATTGCCCTGATGTTTGCAAAACCTTTGTGTAGTATGACCAAGACCACTGAGCCTTATATTACCTGTCCTAAATTATTCCCTGTTAAACCTAGGATATCCATGTATGACATTATTTACGCATGGATGATTGCCTTGTTATAGAAATGCTTAGGACTGTGTATCACTAAGTGCTCTACTTATATTTAGCTTTTGCAAATGTGAAAACCGTGATTGGTGTTGTGTGGTAGTAGTAAGGTTGGGTGATAACTTAAGAAAGATGAATGAATGAACTTGGGTTAGAGCTGAGGTGATCCTGATGATATTTATGGAAGATTAAGCGTCGCCTCTGTGGTGTGCTTATGACAAGTGATATGGGAGATGAATGCCGCCTCTGTGGTGGGTTCATATATGTGGAGATGATTGCCTTGGCTCGTATAAGGACCGAGTTGCTTGTGACATCCTACCTAGCCGTTTATTCAGTGCGACCACACTACCGTGTATGCGGCACGGCTTAGTCTAAACCCCGCCAGCTAGTCTGTTAATCGCCTGGAGGCTGGAGATGCAATGGGAGCCCATGGAGCAGGTGGACGTGATGCAGACGTGTGCGACCCGGTCGAGGCCTAGATCAGAGGCTAGACCCCTGGATAACTCCCATGGCGATTAGTCGGGACGATGCTGTGATGGGTAATGGCTTTGTGAGTCTTCACACCACCCGCGCAGTGGCTTGTGATGCACTCAGATTGTGGGTACAGCGTACAACCTCTGCAGAGTGTTAAAATCTATTCGAATAGCCGAGTCCACGGTCACGGACATGGCTTTGGTTCGGTCCAAGAACTAGCATGGGGTGGGTGCTTATCTCCTTGATGCGTGAGTTGTTTTGAGAATAGGTCCGGCCTTCCGCCGAAGGTTGTCGTGGACGGGGTGTCCGGCAACGTAAAACTTGACCAACCCCTTAATATCTTAATTTGATGCTTTTGCTAAAATGCTTTATAAACTGAACCCCTGCATGTGTAAAATTTGCTTTATTGCAATGTTAAACCTGATGGCCTTTACCTTGCTACCGCCAAATGCATATATTTATCCATTGATGGTAGGGTAAGGGTTGCGACTTGCTGAGTACTTTTGTACTCATTCTTGCTTGCTGATTACAGAGGAAGATCCAGACTTCGTCGACGTCGACGGTGAGGAAGACGATTAAGCTTGGTCTCGTCCGCACCCGAGCTGCCTGTGGCATTAGTCTACCGCTTAGTTGCTTCCGCTATGGTTGAAGACCTAGATGTTATCATCGGGGTCTGGTTTGTACTTGTTGTTTGTTATCTTTTGATATTCTTGTTGCTTATCGATCGACCCCTGCCAGGTCGCGACTTGTAATATCACCTGTTGTAAGACTTGATTGTACCAGCGACTGATCCAGGGACTGGTATAATAAAGTGTTTAAGCTCCTGGGATAACCGGGGCGCTTCAGGTGGTATCAGAGCCGTGCTTGGCTGTAGGACGTGACCTTAGGCTTGGACGCTAAAATTATTTGCAAAAACTATTTTGGAAAACTCCTTAGCTCTTTCCCCCTCTTTTGCAAAACTCTTATTTAATCCCTCCTCTACAGATGGAAGAAGATGGATGGGTGACCGACTACTGCTTGGAGACCCCTGGCTTCCCAAAGGTGCTACGTGATGCCATGGTCAGACTTGGCATTATGGAGCCTGCCGAGTATGTCGGAAGAGAATATGAAGAGTTTGGCACTGAGCGCTGTGAAGTCACCATTCACATTGGAGCCAGTGATGACCACCCCGAGATGAAGCCCTGGAACGTGACTACCACTGGGTCACGCTTTGCAGACACCTACCAAGCTGTGGCACGCAAGGCCTTTCGGTACTTGTGCCAGATGTACGAGAGGCCTATCGGTCGCGCGCCAATGAGGTTTTTCCCTCCTATGGAGAGAAACCGCCCCACTTGGCTTGCAAGGATGAGGACAATTGAAGGCCTGAGAATGGCTGAAAGAGATCCCACAGTGGTTGCCATGACCCGTTATCTGCTCGCCTTGGATGAGCTGTATGACGGAACCGCAGCCAGACTGCGAAGGTGCATCACTCGACCTGAAGAAGCTGAGACACGAGTTAGGACCTTACGTGTTCAGCTCGCTGAAGCCAAAGCTCGTGAAGCAGAAGCAGAAAGCCGTGCTGTTGCTGCCGCAGAAGCCTTGAAGTCAGCAGAAGACCGCTACAACAAGCTTGTCGGCACTGCCTATCTCACTGGGCGTGCCCACTGCAGGACTCTGCATATCCCCGGAGTAGGAGAACGTCCCGTTTTGGATGGGACTCCTATCTGCTCTGCGGGAAGCAACATCAAGAGGAAGTACGCAGAAGATCTTCCTGCACCACCGCCCTCTGAAGCTGAGGGTAAAGAAGAAGTCGAAGAAGAAGAAGAGCCCCTCCCATTGACCCAGCCTTTTCCAAGGGAGAATGAAGATCGCCTCCCCACCGCTTCGGATGAAGATTCCCCAGTTAGAGGCCTGGAAGATGCCTCCAACCTCATGGATGCCCAGGACCCATGAGTGTCCACCAAGATGAAGATCCACTCATCGTGGGATGAAGCTACCGGTCCGAGTTCAAGAAAGTGTCTGTGGAAGTTTGTACCCCGAAGTCTTAGTTTGCCCCTTGTAGTCGCAGTGTAACCGCTAGTAGCTCTTCGCTAGTGTTGTACCCCCCCCCCCCCCTTGTTGTTTTAATGAATCCGTGAGTGCTGCTTGTTTGTGTGAATTGCTTGTTGTGTGTGTGCCAGCGAGGCCCTTGTGCCTTGCGTCCTTTTATAAAAAGAAAAATATAATAACAAAGAGAATTAAATGATAACATGAAGAAGATCTTAGGTTCTTCTCTCATCTTATGCTCTTCCCCCTTGTCCTCAAACAGATGCCGCCAAAGCGCTCTGCAAGGATCCAGCAGCGCCAACGGCGCCAGCGCAACAACCGTAGGGAAGAAGAAGTGAACCAAGATGCTGAAGTACAAGCTGAGAACTCCAACCATGGACAGTTGCCTAACCCTCCGCTCACCACCCTGGCGGAAGTTATGGCACAACAAACCCGTCTGTTGGAAGCACTTGTGCAGAACAACAATAACAACAACAACCAACGCCGTCAGCAGCAAGCGCATGGTTTCCAGAGTAAGATGGCTGAGTTTGTCAGAATCAAGCCACCAACCTTTGGAGGATCTGAGGACCCGCTCGAAGCTGATGACTGGTTGAGGAACATCCAGAGAAAGCTTGATGCTATCAACTGTGAAGGAAGAGACAGAGTTCTCCTGGCATCCCATCAACTCACTGGGACAGCCTTAGCCTGGTGGGAGAACTACTGTGAAGCCACTGATGATCCCACAACCATCACTTGGGAAGAATTTGTGGAAGAATTCCGCCGCTACCATGTTCCAGAAGGTACCATGCAACTCAAGGCAGATGAGTTTCGTAGACTGAAGCAAGGAAGCATGTCTGTGAATCAGTACATCCGCAAGTTCATTGAACTTTCTCGCTATGCTCCTGAGGAAGTTTCAACTGACAAGAAGAAGCAGAACAAGTTCAAGACCCTGATGTACCAGACCATCCTGACTGAAGAAAGGATGATGGAGATGTCTAAGGAGAAGAAGCGCAAGTTTGCAGCTCATGAAGTCCGTCAGCAGGAAAGATTCCAGAGGCCTCGGAACTCCAATTTCCAAGGTCAGAAGAGTCAAGCCCCAATGCAGTTCAGGACTCCATCCAATGTCTCTCGTCAGCTCAGTTTTCCTCAGAAGAGTCAGAACAACACCAAGACTCAGCAGTACAGCAGTGGTCAAGTGACCAACCAACCCAAGGCTTGCTTCAACTGTGGTGACCTTAGCCACTTCATTGCCAACTGTCCCCACAAGAACAAGCCAGCTGTTTCCATTCAGTCCAACACTGTGAATGGACCAAGGATGTCCGGAGCCACACGTGGAACCAACCAAGTCTCCAACCAGCCAGCGAAGACACAGCAGTCCTTCGGACGTGCCCGCGTCAACCACATCCATGCTCAGGAAGCTCAGGACGCACCCGGAGTTGTGCTTGGTAAGTTTCTTGTTGAATCAGTTCTTGCAACAGTTTTGTTTGATTCTGGAGCATCGCACTCTTTCATATCATCAAGTTTTGTGGAAAAGCATAAAGTACCTACAGTGCTGCTTAAAACCCCCTTAATAACCCGATCACCCGGAGCTGACATCAAGTGTCACTTGGGTTGTTCGCGGATAAGAATCACCCTAAGTGCGGTAGCCTTCCTAGCTAGTCCAGTGGTACTAAAATCCAAGGGGATAGATCTAATCCTCGGAATGGATTGGTTAACCAAGCATGATGGTGTCATAGCATGTTCAGACAGAACAGTTACAGTGATCAACCATGAAGGAACCCGAGTAGTTTGCCAAGCCCTCGGAAGTAAACCTGACTCGATGGTGTTTACCATGGAAACCAAGACTGTAGAAGAAGTACCAGTGGTGAATGAGTATCCAGATGTGTTCCCTGAAGAATTACCTGGAATGCCACCAGATAGGGATATTGAGTTCATCATTGACCTTATCCCTGGAACTACCCCAATAGCCAAGCGACCTTATCGCATGGCAGCCGCAGAGTTAGCTGAACTCAAGGAACAGTTAAGAGAACTCCAAGAAAAAGGATATATCAGACCTAGCTCTTCCCCCTGGGGAGCACCAGTTCTGTTTGTCAAGAAGAAGGATGGAAGTATGAGGATGTGTGTAGACTACAGATCCTTGAATGAAGTAACCATCAAGAACAAGTATCCTCTGCCCAGGATTGATGACCTGTTTGATCAGTTAAAAGGTGCTAAGTACTTCTCCAAGATCGACTTAAGGTCCGGGTATTATCAGCTGAAGATCAGAGAAGCAGATATCCCAAAGACAGCCTTTGTATCCAGATATGGCCAGTATGAGTTCACAGTTATGTCCTTTGGACTAACCAATGCACCTGCATACTTCATGAATCTCATGAACAAGGTGTTTATGGAGGAATTAGATAAGTTTGTCGTTGTCTTCATTGATGACATACTGATCTATTCAAAGAGTGCCGAAGAGCACGAGCAACATCTGAGAGTAATTTTGGAAAAGCTCAGAGCCCACAAGTTGTATGCCAAGTTCAGTAAATGTGAATTTTGGCTTGAGAAAGTTGCCTTCCTTGGCCATATTCTGACAGCAGAAGGAGTTGCTGTAGACCCAGAGAAAGTTGAAGACGCTACTCATTGGCCTCAGCCGACAAATGTGTCAGAGATCAGAAGCTTTCTTGGATTAGCGGGTTATTACCGCCGATTCATTGAAGGATTCTCCAAGATAGCAAGACCCATGACAGAACTTCTTAGGAAAGACAAGAAGTTTGAATGGACCCAGTCTTGTGAAAGAAGCTTTCAAGAGTTGAAGAGAAGACTGACAACAGCACCAGTGTTAGTCCTGCCTGACATTCAGAGAGATTTTGTCGTCTACTGTGATGCATCAAGACAAGGCTTGGGATGTGTCCTAATGCAGGATGGTAGAGTTGTTGCCTATGCATCAAGGCAATTGAAGAGTCATGAGCGGAATTATCCCACTCATGATCTGGAGTTAGCAGCAGTAGTGCATGCCCTCAAGATTTGGAGGCACTACTTAATTGGAAATAAGTGTGAGATCTACACGGATCATAAGAGTTTGAAGTACATCTTTACTCAGCCAGACCTGAATCTGAGACAACGAAGATGGTTAGAGTTAATCAAGGACTATGATTTGGAAATCCACTACCATCCTGGCAAAGCAAATGTTGTGGCAGATGCCTTAAGCAGAAAAGCCTACTGCAACTACCTCATGACGCACAATGATCACTTGTCGACCGAGATGAAGAAGCTCAATCTGGAGATAGTGCCTCGAGCTTGTGTGAATAATCTAAGTGTGCAACCAACACTGAATGAACAGATCAGACAAGCCCAGCTCAAGGATCAAGAGTTAATGAAGATCCGTAGCCACACTGGAGAAAACAAAGCCCCAAACTTCAGAGTAGATGATAAAGGCACTCTGTGGTATAAAGACAGAATCTGTGTACCACAGGAAGGAAAGTTCCGAGAGATAATCATGGATGAAGCCCACAACTCAGCTTATTCCATCCACCCAGGATCTACCAAGATGTATCTTGATTTAAAGGAAAAGTACTGGTGGAATGGAATGAAGGCAGATATAGCCAAGTTTGTTGCAGAATGTGATGTCTGTCAGAGAGTCAAGGCAGAACACCAGAAGCCTGCAGGATTACTCCAGCCCTTACCAATCCCTGTGTGGAAATGGGATGAAGTAGGCATGGATTTCATAGTTGGTTTTCCTAAAACAAAGAAGGGATATAACTCTGTATGGGTAATAGTGGACCGACTCACCAAGGTCGCTCACTTTATTCCTGTACGAACCAACTATGGAGGAGACAAGTTAGCCCAGTTGTACATTGACAACATAGTGAAGCTACATGGAGTACCGAGCAGAATTGTCTCTGATAGAGGTACCCAATTTACCTCAAGGTTTTGGAAAAGCTTACACTCTGCTTTGGGAACTAAGTTGGATTTCAGCACTGCTTATCACCCTCAGACTGATGGTCAGACAGAAAGGATCAACCAAATCCTTGAAGATATGTTGAGAGCTTGTGCATTGACCTATGGCAAAGACTGGGAGAAAAGTTTAGCGTATGCTGAGTTCTCATACAACAACAGTTACCAAGCCAGCCTCAAGATGTCACCTTTTGAAGTGTTGTATGGCAGAAAATGCAGAACCCCTCTGATGTGGTCAGAAGTTGGAGAGCGTTCTCTTACAGGACCCTCCATTGTTAAAGAGGCAGAAGAAAAAGTTGCAGAAATCAGAGAAAAGCTCAAGGAAGCACAGTCTCGTCAGAAGAGTTACTCAGACAAAAGACGAAGGGATTTAAGTTTCCAAGTTGGAGACTATGTGTACCTTAAAGTTTCCCCAATTAGAGGTACACGTCGTTTCCAAGTCCGTGGCAAGTTAGCACCGCGCTACATCGGACCGTACCGAGTGCTGAAGAAGATCGGTACAGTGGCATACAGGATTGAGCTACCACCAGAGTTGGCAGATGTGCACAATGTCTTTCACGTGTCCAGCTCAAGAAGTGCTTGAGGATCCCTGAAGAGCATGTCTCTGTAGAAACCTTGGACTTGCAAGATGACCTTCGATATCGGGAAGTGCCGATTAAGATTTTGGATGTAACCACCCGTCAGACCAGAGGATCAACAGTTCGTCTGTACCGTGTTCAGTGGAGTCGGCACACAGAGGCAGAAGCTACTTGGGAACGAGAAGATGCTCTGAGGAAGGAGTACCCTCATCTCTTTGAAGGCGAGCCTGAATCTCGAGGACGAGATTCCTTTAAGGGGGGTAGGTTTGTAACGCCCTAAAATTCACCCTGAAAAATTTAAATACAAATCGAAACTGTAATCGGAAGTTTTCAAAACTTTTCAAAACCTTTCCTCTCTCTTTCCGTTCTGGGCCGTTTCCAGCCCAACTTTCCGTCTCCCTCCTTTCTTTTCCGGCCCAACCTCCACCTGCACAACCTAACCATCGCTCTGTACCGTCCAGCAGCTAGTCGACACACTGACTGGCCGCTTTTCTCGCTGCACGCTCGAGTCCCGTCGCTCCAAAGCCGCACGCCAATGCCGGCCGTGCCCACTTGCCCGCGCCTGTGCCTCGATCCGCCTGCCCGCCTCGTCCCATCAAGCTGAGCCGCTCCAAACGCAACCCGACGCCCCGCACTACGGTGCCGTAGCGCCATCACTTCACCTGCACCTGCCCGCAATCCCGTCGCCTCTGCTCGCGCACGCCGCTTCGCTCCACACCTCGCCCTGTGCCACGGCCGCTTCAATCCCGTCGCTCTGCGCCGGCCACGCCGCATCGCGACGCACCGCCCAGCTCTGCCAGCCCACGCCCCGCCCTGCTCGCGCACAGCGCTGACGACCCGCTCACAGCGATTCTACTGCCTGCCGTCGCGTCTGCCGAGCCGAGCGAGCCACGGCAAGGCCCCCTTCTCCCTCCCCCTCGCCTCCGGCTATAAATAGCCCCTCCTGCGAGCTCCTCCGTCGCCCAGAATCACCACCGAGCCACCATACCCAGCTCCAACTCCGTCTAGCCAGAGTTTACTGTCTTCTCCAATCCCGGCGACCGCACCGTCGATCTCCCACCGTAGCTCGTCCCAGGTTCGATTGAGTCGAAGGTGAGCACCTCCAGCACGAGCTCCACCTCCCCAGTCCATCCCCACGCCATCCCGCTCACCCAATCGAGCTCTATCCATTTCTACCAGTTTCATCTTTTATAGAGCTCATCTTCTATTTTGTTTGTATTTATTTGTATTGTTTGTTTGTTTGCCGGTCGCGTAGCTAACGGAGAGTACGAGTACGCGGAGGAGGAGGAGCAGGAACCAGGAGCCGAAGACTTCGAGCAGGAGCTTCCCGAGGACGTCAACGAAGGCAAGTCACAATCCGTTTTCCCTTTGATCATACTGCTCCTATGTTTTATAAACACAACCCGTAGCAGCCGTTTTATTGCATGAAATGATTGCCCTGATGTTTGCAAAACCTTTGTGTAGTATGACCAAGACCACTGAGCCTTATATTACCTGTCCTAAATTATTCCCTGTTAAACCTAGGATATCCATGTATGACATTATTTACGCATGGATGATTGCCTTGTTATAGAAATGCTTAGGACTGTGTATCACTAAGTGCTCTACTTATATTTAGCTTTTGCAAATGTGAAAACCGTGATTGGTGTTGTGTGGTAGTAGTAAGGTTGGGTGATAACTTAAGAAAGATGAATGAATGAACTTGGGTTAGAGCTGAGGTGATCCTGATGATATTTATGGAAGATTAAGCGTCGCCTCTGTGGTGTGCTTATGACAAGTGATATGGGAGATGAATGCCGCCTCTGTGGTGGGTTCATATATGTGGAGATGATTGCCTTGGCTCGTATAAGGACCGAGTTGCTTGTGACATCCTACCTAGCCGTTTATTCAGTGCGACCACACTACCGTGTATGCGGCACGGCTTAGTCTAAACCCCGCCAGCTAGTCTGTTAATCGCCTGGAGGCTGGAGATGCAATGGGAGCCCATGGAGCAGGTGGACGTGATGCAGACGTGTGCGACCCGGTCGAGGCCTAGATCAGAGGCTAGACCCCTGGATAACTCCCATGGCGATTAGTCGGGACGATGCTGTGATGGGTAATGGCTTTGTGAGTCTTCACACCACCCGCGCAGTGGCTTGTGATGCACTCAGATTGTGGGTACAGCGTACAACCTCTGCAGAGTGTTAAAATCTATTCGAATAGCCGAGTCCACGGTCACGGACATGGCTTTGGTTCGGTCCAAGAACTAGCATGGGGTGGGTGCTTATCTCCTTGATGCGTGAGTTGTTTTGAGAATAGGTCCGGCCTTCCGCCGAAGGTTGTCGTGGACGGGGTGTCCGGCAACGTAAAACTTGACCAACCCCTTAATATCTTAATTTGATGCTTTTGCTAAAATGCTTTATAAACTGAACCCCTGCATGTGTAAAATTTGCTTTATTGCAATGTTAACCTGATGGCCTTTACCTTGCTACCGCCAAATGCATATATTTATCCATTGATGGTAGGGTAAGGGTTGCGACTTGCTGAGTACTTTTGTACTCATTCTTGCTTGCTGATTACAGAGGAAGATCCAGACTTCGTCGACGTCGACGGTGAGGAAGACGATTAAGCTTGGTCTCGTCCGCACCCGAGCTGCCTGTGGCATTAGTCTACCGCTTAGTTGCTTCCGCTATGGTTGAAGACCTAGATGTTATCATCGGGGTCTGGTTGTACTTGTTGTTTGTTATCTTTTGATATTCTTGTTGCTTATCGATCGACCCCTGCCAGGTCGCGACTTGTAATATCACCTGTTGTAAGACTTGATTGTACCAGCGACTGATCCAGGGACTGGTATAATAAAGTGTTTAAGCTCCTGGGATAACCGGGGCGCTTCATAACCTCATCCAATTATTTCTTCTCAATGCATCAATGCATAAAGTGGAAAAAATGTTTAACCGGTCTTGAAGGATCTTAAATAATTCTTCAACAATTTCAACTTTGAAAAGCTTCTATCAGGTGGAACGCGAAGTCACAGGGAGACTAAACTAGGAGTTTATTAGGGCATAGCAACTAGTACACGTACCTCTTTCAACCGAAATTGCTTTAATTTGTACTGCTTGCTAATATTGGGTTTGGATTGGAACCAGGGAGATAATGCTGTTGGGCCTTTTTGTAGGACCTACGACCTGCACTACAGCCTCCTCTACAGGCCAATTGGAGTGGAGCAGCTGACGAAGGCTTGAGAAAATGGGCCTGCTTCTGTTTATACTCTACAGAGACATGCTATGGGGAGGAGGGGCCCCTCGAATTCGAGGGCCCAGGGCGGCCGCCCTGTTGGCTCCCCTCCAGGGCCGGCCCTGTTCCTACCTATGTGGCTCTTGATGACCCTCTTGCCTTTGCCTTACACCTACAATTGGCAGCAAACACGCCAATTCATCGCGCCACTCTTTGTTCTCACTTCTCTCAACCATTGCTCCCACCAGCCTAGCCCTGATTCGTCGTTGCCGATGGCGGAGTCATCATGGATCATGTCTACCACTCTTCTACATATATGCCGCTTAGCTACCGCTAAATCATTTTCAGGTGTATCTTTTCTAAAACGATGGTTTATTTACATTTTTTTTTTGCGAGTGGTTTATTTACAAATGGCATGCGAGTGGACAAATAGACCAGCACCAGTACGTACCACGTTCTGTTGTGAAAAAAAAAAATCGAACGACATCAGAGAGAGTTCTAGGCGTGACGTAATACAGCAAATCTGCTAATTAAGCAGACGAGACAAATTCAATGCGCGAATGCGCTCGGTTGACCTCTCCAGTCCCACTTCCGCTGGTTGACACCAGCACAAAACAGGGAGGGCCTTCCTCTCTCTCACCCCGCAGTTGAGGTTTACACACTCACCAGACCAGACGACCTCGCCAGACGCGTGCTCGCCTTCCAATGGCGCCCGTCTCCTGCCGCGACCTCCACCCGCAGCTCCCCACCCTCCCCCGCCGCGCCACCACCCACGCACAGCTCTCCTTCCTACGCGCTGCAGCAGCCCCATGCCGCGGACCACTGACCACCACCGCAGGCACGCGCGCGCCGCGGCTCCCCGCCGCGGCCACGAGGGACAACGCGGTGGCCTCCCTCGTCGGCCAGCTCGATCACGACGTCGCGCCCGCGAAGCACCGTAACTACGTGGAGGAGGATGAGGAGGAGGACCCGTACAACCTCCGGCCCGGCGACGCGCACCGGGACGAGCTGGCCGCGCGGTGGCGCGAGATCCACGGGCGCGACGACTGGGCGGGGCTCCTGGACCCGATGGACCCGCTGCTGCGGTCGGAGCTGATCCGGTACGGCGAGCTGGCGCAGGCCTGCTACGACGCCTTCGACTACGACCCGTCCTCCCGCTACTGCGGCAGCTGCAAGCACCCGCGGCGCGAGCTGTTCGCGCGGCTGGGCATGCCCGGCGCGGCGCGCGGGTACGCCGTGTCGCGGTACCTGTACGCGACGTCCAACTTCCGGTTCCCCAGCATCTTCCCGCAGTCCCGCGCGGGCGCCAAGATCTGGAGCCAGCGCGCCAACTGGATCGGGTACGTGGCCGTGTCCACCGACGAGGAGTCCGCGCGGCTGGGGCGGCGCGACATCGCCATCGCGTGGCGCGGCACGGTGACGCGGCTGGAGTGGGTGTCGGACCTCATGGACTTCCTCCGGCCCGTGGCCGACGAGGGCCTCCCGTGCCCGGACCCGGAGGTGAAGGTGCTGTCCGGGTTCGTGGACCTGTACACGGACAAGGACCCCACCTGCCGCTTCTGCAAGTACTCGGCGCGGGAGCAGGTGCTCGCGGAGGTGCGCCGCCTCGTGGCCCGCTACGCCGCGCGGGCGAGGACGTGAGCATCACCGTCACGGGACACAGCCTCGGCAGCGCGCTCGCCATGCTCAGCGCCTACGACATCGCCGAGTCCCGCGCCAACCGCTCCCATGACAAGGAGGCGGCGCTGTGCGTGTACTCGTTCGGGGGGCCAAGGGTCGGCAACGCGGCCTTCAAGCGGCGCTTCGAGGAGGAGCTCGGGGTGAAGGCGCTGCGGGTGGTGAACGTGCACGACAACGTGACGAGGATGCCCGGGATCCTGGTGAACGAGGGCGCGCCGGAGGTGGTGCGGCGGGTGGCGGAGGGACTGCTGCGGGTGCCGTGGTGCTACGCGCACGTCGGCGTGGAGCTGGCGCTGGACCACAAGCGCTCGCCGTTCCTCAAGGACACGCTCGACCCGGCCTGCTTCCACGACCTCGAGGCGCACCTCCACCTCCTCGACGGGTACGTACCCTACGACCTGCTGCTCTACCTGACCTGACCTGACCTGACCCACTCGCTGGTTGATGACGTCGAATCTTCGTCATACTAGTAGTATATTACCACGTGCATCGATCGTTTGAGTGTTAACTGTGCATTGTCCACCTAAAGCTAGCCAAGCAAGTTAATCGGCCACGTTAGTAAGGCTCACGCCGCCACATATAAGGCATAAAGCGTGATAATGGCGTGGCCTCTCGTCTTGTCGAGAGAGCGCGTACGTTAGATGGCCGCAATTCAATGGTGCCTGGCCCAGGAACCTGACTTGCATGGTCACAAACTAAAGTCATGCTAGCATCATTAGTTGCTGATGGTGAGAGCCTACTAATTAACAGAAGGGACACTGGGACAGCTCACCTACATACAGATTTGATCCCTTTTTCTATATGATTACAGGGTTCTAGAAACGTGCTTGCGATATGCATGGCCACATAAAAAACTGCTGCTGATGTGAGAGCAAATGGTAGAGTACAGATGATCCGGTTTCCGATAAACTCCAAACTTATCATGGCGTGCATGCTTACGATGCAAAAGATGCTCGCTGATTCAGCCAGCACAAGGCGACAAATTAAGCCTGATGCAAAAGTTTTCTAAATACGTGCCAGGCTGTGCGATAGATGAGCGCGAGTATATCAATAGGTCCCATGCGTTCGTTCACAACGCCGCCACTAAAATTATGCGATCGTGATCGTATTGAAATGCCCGCTTGCACTGTCAACCCCGTCACGGTTCCATTAAACAACATGTTTTGCGCGGATCTCGTGGATCTGGTCCAGTGCCCAGGCGTGGATAATCTGGTTCAGTGCACAGACGTGGAGAGATGTGCCTGTACCACGAGCTAAGACTGACTCCATTGGCCAAAAGGCAAACCGGGGAGCCAAAAGAACCATTGCCTGTCGTGTATAGTAAAAGAAGAGGATGACTTCCAACAACAAACGGCAAATCGGAGAGCCAAAGATTGCCGCGGCCAGGGACTCGTCCGGACCGCCGCGCGCGCGCCCCCGCCGCGCCGCCGCCTCCGCGCACCCGCCCGCCGCGCGGGCCGCCACCCGCACGCCGCCGCGCCACCACCCCGCGCGGGCGTGCCCGCCGCGCCGCCGCCACGCGCACGCCGCCGCGCCCCCACTGGGCGCGCGCGTGCCCGCCCGCCGCGACGCCGCGCGCCCGCCCGCCTCGGCTCGTCGCGCGCCGCGCCGGAGCTTGCTCCATCGGCGGCCATAGAGGAAAACTCCCGTCGATCTCGCGGTAGGAGAAGGGAGGTTGGGATTGAGGTGGGGATTAGCTAGAGTAGGTCCCTGCGCATCCTCTGGTGGCGTCGTTTTTAGGCGGAGAGCAACTGAAGGCGGCGGGAGGCGAGCTCGGGCTCCGCTCGGCCATGGCGGTCGGCGGGAAAGAAGGAAAAAAGAGGAGAAGCGGTAGCCGAGGAAGGTGATGGTCTGGTACAGCGTGGTGGTGAGTTCGGAGCCGGAGTGGAGGGAGAGGTTGGAGACGAGAGAGGGCGCCGTTGGTGCGCCGCGCTCGCCGCCCGCGCCCGTCCTTGTCCGCACTCGCGCCGCCGCCGCAGCTCACCCACGCCGCAGCTCCCCGCGCTCGTCTGCAGAGTAGCCCCGCGCTCCTCCGCCGCGTAGCGCCGCGCTCTCCCGCGCCGCAGCTTGCCCGTGCGCCGCCGCCCGCGTCCCAGCTCCCTCCGGCGGGCCCACGCTTGCAAATGCATCGGAGGAGAGAGGGAATGTATTTTTATTAGCTTCCCTCTCTCTTCCCATGCGTAAATGCATGTTCTTTTGCCTCTTTTGTTGGATGGTGTATAGGAGTAGTAGCTATTGGAGAGCCAAAAATGAATTTGCCTTCCCGTTTGGCTCCTCTGTTGAAGTCAGGCTGACCGGAACCAGCCAGTCCCGAGCACATTTATGCGTGCACTGCACCAGCCAGGAAAACCGCGACCACCAAGATGGGACACGCTGCGAATTGTTTTTTATATCACTAATCCTCGCTAATCATACTCAAATCAAAGAGATTCTTTCGTGTTTCGAATTGAAGTGATTAATCAGGAACGCGAATGGTGGTTATATATGTGCAGGTACCACGGGCGCGGGGAGCGGTTCGTGCTGGCGAGCGGGCGCGACCCGGCGCTGGTGAACAAGGCGTGCGACTTCCTCAAGGATCACCACGGCGTGCCCCCCTGCTGGCGCCAGGACGAGAACAAGGGCATGGTCCGCGGCGCCGACGGGCGGTGGGTCCAGCCCGACCGCCACGGCTGGCAGCTCGACGACCACGACGAAGACGACGACCATCACCACCACCATCATCACGGCGGCGGCCACGGCAACGACGACCACCACCATGCCAGGCACCACCACCACCACCGTAGCCACGGCCACGATCGACCTGCGAGTTAAACCACCGGCCAAGCGCGGCTTCTGATCAACTTGGCTGTCGCGCCGCCAGCCAAGCTCGATCGTGAAACTATTGGTCCGTACGTGGTGGCGATGTGCGTGTCCTGCGAAGCGGAGGTACATCATACATGTGATCGTTTGTGGAGTTAGCACCGTGAACGTACATTTCTGTTGAGAGATTATATAAAGCTTTGCATCCACAAATGGGCACATGAAATGGATAGTGTGTATGAACTGTGCTGTATATAACTACCGATAAACTTTGCAGAACTGGATCCTGCTAGCTGTCCCTAATAAACATAATTGAAGCCCCACCTACTCTTCTCTACTGATTGATCAAAAGAGCAAACGTGCAAGTACATAGTTCAAGTACAAATATACGCTCGGCATACCAAGAAGAAATTACAGAGAGAGAATACATGACGACGACTGATTAGGGTGGCTGTATCCATGGACCATGGCAACTTGCGCATTGTTAACACTGAGCAAGCGAGCGGACTCCACCGCATTTTGTGTTGTGAGATTGTGTACGGAGAGAATGCATCTGTGTATTGTACATGGAAACGGGCTAATGCATATGTTTCAAATCAAAACAAGCAATCATGGGATACGACATACGAGAACATAAGCCTCGCTGCTCTTTTTTTTCTTCTTTTTTTCCCTTTTTTTTGAGAGAGAGAAGCCTCTCGCCTGCGGTTCCGAGTATAACCACTTCCTACCTTGGGTTAAGTGTACACAATAGAGTGAGGCCCAGCATGCGAAGGAAAGGAGAGAAAGCAGGCCCAAGTTGTTTTCCCCAAGAATAATATGCGCAATGCACAAGAAACAAGTTTATCTCGTGAGACACAAACAAAGTCGATCGGTGTTAAAGGCAGAATTACAATTATATCGGTGTTAAGGGCAGACTTACAATTATACTCTCAATCTCTCGAAAAAAAATAAACTTGTTTGTCATAAAACAGGAGATAAGGAACAACGAACCTTGGGCACAGCACGACGACCGAATTTACCAAATTTTGATCAGTGCAAACAGAACATTGAGGAGGCAACAAGAAATCAAAGGCAAGGAAGCGCTATAGATATCAATAGAGCACGAATCTTATAATGGAACATCGCACTAAGGATCTACCAGCTCTCACAAAAAGTTCTTATAATATTGTGTTTGTTGTTGCATTCATGGGTGTATCCGTCGTTGATTGAACGGGTGGTGGCATGGGTGAACACTCGGGATTGCACAGTGGACAATGGGCCCTGCACTGATCAAGCGTCAGGTAGCAGCTGCCGTAATGGTACATGTTCCCGCAGCAGTAGCAATCTTCCAAGCCGAGACCCTTGCCCTTGCACTGTACCGGGAGGCAGAATATTAAGCGAAGCTTATTCTCATCTGACGACGTCGAATTGTTAGCGGCAACGATGCTACTTCCACCCTCCAGCGGCTGTGGGCGACCTGCTGCATATTTTTTTGTTCATCGCTATATCATATTGACATAGGTAACTATCATAAACTCTGCAGTAATACAACAAATCAAGAGATAAAACACTTACACAGTGCAGGCACTGCTAGGCAACCAATGATCACAGCGAACAAGACCATAGCCATCCCACGCACACGGCCGCTGTCCCTCATCATAGTAAATCTTTCCGGCTGGATTGTAGGTGTTGCGACGTGAGCAATGGCCAACAGGTCTTGAAGGCCCTTCATATATGTAGGGTACGGACATGTACGCTTGTGACTTCCGATCTTCTATTATACTCGTAACATAACATATGAAAGGTGCAATTGCCTATTATATAATATTTTTACTAAATACGGTTGACTATCGGCCTGTTCGGCAGGCTGATAACACTGTAGCAGCTGCTGAAGAAATAACTGAGAACACTGTAGCGGCTGCTGAAGAAATAACTGGAACACTGTAGCTGCTGCAAAGAAGCTGCCTGCGAAATGGGCAGCCGAACAGGCTGTATATATCACCTTTCCTTGACACGATGTGAAGAAAATCAGAATCATTGGGAAAGTATTAAAAGCTCAATAGGAATGAATTAGTTTTTCTCGTACACTGACAGGGCTTAGGTGTCTCGGCGCTGCGCTATAGGCCCCGCCCTCCTCAGGCTGTCAGGCACCATATGCAGTCTACGGCCTTGGTCTCGAGGCCTGTCGCTCGGTTTCGACGACCTTTCCTCAGGCACCATGCTGTCTACAGATATCCGGCGCCAAGGCCCAGGGCACTTTAGCCGCGTTGTACAAAACCACATCCACAGAAAAAATGCAGACCCGTCGTCCACGCGCGGCGGCGAAGCAAAGCCCAAAAGGAGAAGAGGAGGCCCCATGTTCCATGTGGCTGTGTGAGTAGCGGAGAGCCGGAGACTTGGCGGTCACGGTGCAACGAACCGACGTACGAAACCGCCTCGGAGAGGTCGATCGAATCGGTCAAACAAAGCACAACCGCCGTCGGATCGGTCCGTCCATCCACGAATAAAGCGGCCCCAACGCACCCAAATCCCGTCGTTAATTATCACTACTTGCCGAACCAACCGCCTTCGTGCGCGCCCACCGCGCCTCCGCCGCCACGACCCTCGTCGGCGCGCGGGAGACGGTCGGAGAGAGGCCCGGCGGCCATGGAGCCCGCCGATGGCCAGATCAAGACGTGGCTCTCGGACCGGCTGATGTCGCTGCTGGGCTACTCGCAGGGCGTCGTGGTGCAGCTCGTGGTCCGGCTCGCGCGGGACTGCGCCTCGGCCGGGGACCTCGCGGCGCGGCTCGTCGATCTCGCCGGGTTCCCCTCGTCCCCTAACACCGCCGCCTTCGCGGAGGACGTCTACGGCAGGCTGCCGCACAAGCCGGGCGCCGCGGGCGTCAGCGAGTACCAGAGGCAGATGCAGGACGCGGCGGCGCTGGCCAAGAGACAGAGCGATTTCAAGCTGCTCGACGACAGCGACGACGACCATGAGGAGGCCGGCGTTTCCGCGTCGGCCACTAAGAGCAGCAGCAGCAGCAGGAAGCGTTTCAGGAAGAAGGACGCAGCGAGCCAAGACGACGACGAGGAGGATGATGCCGCATTATCCGATCGTGGACGGAACGTGCGGCGGCGGCGGTGTCCGGAGGAGGACGAGGACAGCACCAGCGACGCAAGCGAGCCTGACGAGGAGGACGAGCTGAGGCGCGATCAGGCCGAACGCGCCCAGCTCGAACGGAACATCAGGGAACGCGACGAGGCTAACACAAGGAGACTGATGGATCGGAAGCCGTCCAAGCGTGAGCAGGCTGAGCTCGCTCGCCGATCCGAGGCCATTGACAAGGGCGACACCTCAGAGCTCAGGAAAGCTTCCCGCTACGCCTACCTGCAGAAACGGAAGGAACAGAGGGTCGAGGCGTTGCGGGACGAGATCCTCGACGACGGGGTCTTGTTCGACGGCGTCAGGATGACGGAAGCCGAGGAGAGGGAGATGAGGCGCAGGAAGGAAATTTACAGGCTCATGAGCGACCGCGCTGATCACGACGCCGGCGAATACTACAGGATGCCTGACGCCTACGACGACGCCGCGAGCGTGGACCAGGTGAAGAGGTTCTCGGTGGCGAGACGGCGGCACGACGACGGCGAAGGGAGAGGCGGCGGAAAGGCGAACGCTTTCTCGGAGCAGGAGTCTTGGGAGGAGCAGCAGATCAGGAAGTCCCGGCTGCAGTTCGGGTCCAAGGACCGCGGTTGTGACAACGAAAAATACGAGTTCGTGTTCGAGGACGCCGTCGAGTTCGTCAAGTCGTCGGCGACGGAGGCCACTGATCCGGATGACGAAGCCGACGAACTGGCAGACGACGTTGATGCCAAGGTCAGGCTGCGAACGGAGCTCCAAGACGAGAGGAAGACGCTCCCGGTCTACAAGTTCAAGGACGAACTCCTTCAGGCCATCGCGGAGCACCAGGTGATCGTCATCGTCGGGGAGACCGGGTCCGGCAAGACGACGCAGATACCGCAGTACCTTCACGAGGCCGGGTACACAGCGAAGGGGCGGAAGATCGCGTGCACGCAGCCGCGCCGCGTCGCGGCGATGAGCGTGGCGGCGAGGGTGGCGCAGGAGATGGGCGTCAAGCTCGGGCACGAGGTGGGCTACTCCATACGGTTCGAGGACTGCACGTCGGAGAAGACGGTGCTCAAGTACATGACCGACGGGATGCTGCTGCGCGAGTTCCTCGGCGAGCCGGACCTGGCCAGCTACGGCGTGGTCATAGTGGACGAGGCGCACGAGCGGAGCATCTCCACCGACATCCTGCTCGGCCTCGTCAAGGACGTGGCGCGGTTCCGGCCGGACCTGAAGGTGCTCGTCTCCAGCGCGACGCTCAACGCGGAGAAGTTCAGCGACTTCTTCGACGCGGCGCCGGTGTTCAAGATCCCGGGGAGGCGGTACAAGGTGGACATCCACTACACGGTGGCGCCGGAGGCGGACTACATCGACGCGGCCGTGGCGACGGTGCTGCAGCTGCACGTCACGCAGCCGCCCGGCGACATCCTGCTGTTCCTCACGGGGCAGGAGGAAATCGAGACGGTGGAGGAGATCCTCCGGCGCCGGACGAGGGGGCTCGGCTCCAAGATCGCGGAGCTGGTGATCTGCCCGATCTACGCGAACCTGCCCACCGAGCTGCAGGCCAAGATCTTCGAGCCGGCGCCGCCGGGCGCGCGGAAGGTGGTGCTCGCCACCAACATCGCCGAGACGTCGCTGACCATCGACGGGATCAGCTACGTGGTGGACCCGGGGTTCTGCAAGGTGAAGTCGTACAGCCCGCGCACGGGGTCGGAGTCGCTGCTGGTGCACCCCATCTCCAAGGCGTCGGCGGACCAGCGCGCCGGCCGGTCGGGGCGCACGGGCCCCGGCAAGTGCTTCCGCCTCTTCACGCAGCACAGCTTCGACAAGGATATGGAGGACGAGACGGTGCCCGAGATCCAGCGGAGCAACCTGGCCAGCGTGGTGCTCTCGCTCAAGGCGCTGGGGATCAACGACCTGGTGAGCTTCGACTTCATGGACCCGCCGGCCACGGAGGCCCTGCTCCAGGCGCTCGAGGACCTGTTCGCCCTCGGCGCGCTCAACAGCCGCGGCGAGCTGACCAAGACCGGGCGGCGGATGGCGGAGCTGCCGCTCGACCCCATGCTGGCCAAGGCCATCGTGGCGTCGGAGGAGTACGCGTGCTCCGAGGAGGTGCTCACCATCGCGTCCATGCTGTCGGCCGGGAACGCCGTCTTCTACCGGCCCAAGGACAAGGCGATGCTCGCCGACGCCGCGCGGCAGCGGTTCAACGCCGGGAACGCCGGCGACCACGTCGCGCTGCTCAACGTGTACACCGAGTGGGAGGCGTCGGGCTACTCGGCGCAGTGGTGCGTGGACCACTTCGTGCAGTCGCGCACCATGCGGCGCGCGCGGGACGTGCGGGAGCAGCTGGAGGCGCTGCTGGAGCGGGTGGAGATCGAGCGCCGGTCAAGCAAAGGCAACCTCGACGCGGTGAGGAAGGCCATCACGGCGGGGTTCTTCCGCAACACGGCGCAGCGGCGGAGGGACGGGTCGTACCGGACGCTCAAGAGGTGGCGGACGGTGTTCGTGCACCCGAGCTCCGGGTTGGCGCGGGCGGACCCGCCGGCGCGCTGGGTGCTGTACCACGAGTTGGTGGAGACCACCAAAGAGTACATGCGGCAGGTGACGGAGCTCAAGCCGGAGTGGCTGCTGGAGATCGCGCCGCACTACTACCAGGACGGCAACCTCGACAAGCCGGAGCCGAAGAAGAAGGCTGCCAAAGCGCAAGGGCAGAGCACGAGCGGCGCAGCGGCCACAACGAAGCAGAGTCTGAATCTGAACCACTACTTTAAATTGTAGATCGCTAGAAAGCGAGTACAATATGTGGCATCAAATTTGTACATAGCTGTAAACTTGTAAGTTCGTGTAATTTGCCGAAAAAGAAAAGTGGTTCAAGAGATTTGTGCATCTATGCAATTGTAAGCAATCTTCATCAAGAGTTTAGAGTCATATATGGCTCAGTAGAGTTTCTTAAGCGATATATCGATGCAATGCACTGCTGCAGATCCGACAAAACCCGGGTGGAGACAGGTCGGAAATCTCGGCACCTGATCCATGCTCAGGAGAAGAGGTTTGTGAAGATTAGTACTCCAGGGCAAAATAAAGTAGCTCATGAGTCGCTCAGTTAGCTGTCAGAGACCATCAGAGTCTGAGTTTGTTTTAATTCCATTCCTGAGTGTGTTAGAACTCTTGTTAGTCGTGAGTGTGTTGTAGTCTGGGACATTCCTTAATCTCTAATAAAGCCCTTTACTTCACAGAAAAAAAAAAGAACTCCTTTTTGTTAGGAATGATGCGAATGAAAGAAAAAACTTGTTTACAAAGCAACAACTATTCTGCACCAGCAACGCATATACAGCGAGGTATCTGGTGTTCACATAGGCAGCGAAGATAAATAGCAACCGAATCAATCATAAGCCTTCATAAAAGAATTCCATTTTGTTAGGAATGTAAGGAAAAATAACTCTTTCCCAGAGCAACAACTATTCAACACCAGCCATGCATAAACAGCGAGGGATCAGGTGTTCACAGATTCCTTAAAACAGCAGATCGTTATAAGCTTGTTTCCATACTGCTGCCACATTCACCCAAAATACATATTACAACCCCATGAACAGCCACAAGTATAGCACGGCATGGTTTAACTGCTATGATAATGTACTACTGCCAATTTCCATACTGCTGCTGGTTGCGAGAACCACCTTGTTGGGTATAGTTCGGCCCTCTGGCTGGACCAGAAGAACCATAAGGACCAGCATGAGGGTAATTAGTCCCGCCAACCCCATAGCCACTGCCACTTCCACCCCTGGGGCCACCGGTTCCGCCCATCCCACCACCAGGGTAGGGTTGAGGGCCTCGGGCTTGCTGAGGAGGATAAGGGCCACTGCCATAGCCACCACCTTGCCCTCCGCGATTTTGGTATCCTGCACCTTGGTTCCCACCCTGTGGGTACCTGTTTGGCCCTCCTGGGCCTCGGGGCTTTGCATAATGATGGCTTCCAGATGCCATCGGAGGATGGGGGTTCATAGGCTGGCCTGGCCTGATTTGTGGATGCGGTTGGCCTGATTGCTGGATTGGTGGCAAACGCACATGTGGTTGATGCTGTGTTCTCTGACGCTTTGCTGCTGCTTCTTCAGCTTGCCGCTGCTGTTGACGTTTTTTCTTAGTCTGATATTCATGGGATGACTCATACTTTGGTAGGCTGCATATGCAGACATGAAATGGATACAATAAATTCAAGAGCCAAAGCTCAGTACAATTGACTTGGACCATGTTAATATGGCAAGCTGTAATAAGAGTGTATAAAGGGAAAAAAGCTCAGTACCTTTTAGGATCTGCTGGTAAGGGATCAGCCCAGAAGTACTCTGCATCAAGGGCATCTTTTGCCGATATTCTCTGAAAAGTGCAAAGTAAGGCCAATTTTAAGGGTTGTGTATGGAAAAAAGGAATTCTTGTCACCTCCAAGTCAAGAACATATTAATGCTGGGAAATTCACCTGTGCTGGATCCAACGTTAACATCTTCTCTAGCAAATCCAGAGCATGCCGGTCAAAACTGGAGTCAAACAAACAGGTAAGCAAACACACTTCTGCAAGGATAGCAGGACAAGCTTCAAACAACAACGTGACAGATAGCATAATACTTATAACTTACTGCTTAAAAGCCTCCTTAACACGTCTCTTTATAGGTCGAGGAGGCTTGAAATTATTGTACCATGGCATTTTTGTGACACCCGGCCAGTTCAGCTCATCAGGTGTGCCGCAAAGTTCAAATATTTTGGTCAGCTGCTCTGGCTGCATCAGAAAACCGAGAGCAACAAAGGTTTATGTTTGTAAGCATAAATTACAAAAGTGAACTCAAGGATGCAGGCCAGTAGATGAAATTAATAAAAATTCCAGTTTCGAAATTAAAAGATATACTGGTAATGGAAAATGATGACCAAAACAACTATACACATAGTGTTGCTTAGCTAGACAGGGAGTAATTTTGCATATATGATTCTCAAAAGAGCTGTGTGATCCTGAATCAATGTAAACAGTTCATGAACATAAGCTAAGAGCTTTATGATGCACTAATGCTGATATTGGACAACCAAGATACCATCTAATTCCTTAAATTATCAAACATATCCACTCAATATAAAATGAGACCGTACTGGGCTACAAGTAGATTCTGCTTATCCTCCCTCAACTAGAACATGTTAAAATCGTGAACTAGAGCATGTGCTTATCCACTCAATATACCACGTCAGTTTATTTGTTTCTGATTGCCTAAAAGATCATGCTTCACAAGACTGGGCTACAAGAGTTGATTGTGATTCTCCTTCGACTAAGGTAAAACGTAGAGTATGTTAGACATGGTGAACCGTATAACACGTAATTCTCCAGAGAATGCCACACGTACTTTATTAGTTTTTTATTGCTTACATGCTCTACTTCCTCGTATATTCTAAGTCTCTCAAGTTTGTTGAAAGGCATTCTTACACTTCAGCTAAGTATGAAATAGATAGTAAGTAGAGAGCACGATGCTAAAAACATCAAACACTTGATACAACTTGAAAGTTCCAGTATTAAAGTCAGTCCAACAAAAGATAAGAGCCAAATAGCTTTTAGGATGATTCCAGTAAAATAAGACACTACCAGAAAGAATATTCACAAAAAAGTACTGGTTATACAACTTAAGAACCCCTAGCCTAGTTGGAATTCTTTTACACAGAAATCAGGATATTTCAAGGCTTGTCCAACTTATGTCAGAGACTCGCAACAAACTATGACATGAATTACAGAGTTGTGATGGTTCAAAATCATGGAAGGAACCATACCTCATTCTTCCCAGGCAATATAGGCTTTCCATAGAGAAGCTCTGCAAAAATACAACCCACAGACCACATGTCAACAGCTGGGCAATATTTCGTGCTTCCCAACAACAACTCCGGAGGTCTGCAAACCACCAATCCAATGTAATGGTCAGCAGGTTACAAGTTACAACTAGAACTAAGTAATATGTAACTTGCATAATAATAATGACAGCCTACTAAAAGAACATGAACATCAACCTGTACCACAAGGTGATCACACGGTTAGTGAGGTTTCCATTGTGATCATTTGAAAAAGATCTTGCCAGGCCAAAATCAGCAAGCTTTAAGTTACCCTCATTGTCTATCAAGAGATTAGATCCTGCACGCATATAATATATGTTTTAACTTGCAACATAACAGAAAAGCAAAAGAGTCATAACTCATAACATAAACCTGAAACACGAAACTAAAGTGTCTGCCAAATACCTTTAATATCTCGATGCAGAACTTGATTGATATGACAGTAGTGAAGGCCCGTAAGGAGTTGTCTCATGTAGCACTGGTACAGGACATACCAGACATCTTACTATTAGATCATGACCAACACCTTCTGCCAACCACTAACCATCATACACATACAGATGGTTTTTACCTTAATCTGTGGTATGGTGAATCGCATCCCAGGCCTGTCCGCCAACCCTGTCAAGTCGTGGTCCATGTACTCGAAGACCATGTAAATGCTCCCCTTGTACTTGTTACCCTCGACTATCCAACAACATCACAACATAAGGCACATCCAAATTATGAAACAAAGAAAAAAATTATAAAAGGAACTTCTGTTAAGAATTGTACTTTGCTTCCCCTGCTCATCTTTCTCCGGGCCTGCACATTTTTGGGGTCTGTTAAACCTCTGGAGAAAGAGCATTATCAACAGGCACAATGTTCTATTAGGAATTCACCGAACCTGGAGAGGTGACGATCTCCTTGAGCTTGATGACGTTCCCGTGGTGCAGCTTCTTGAGGATTTTAATCTCGCGGATGGCCGTGATAGGGAACTGCGACGGAATTCAAGAAAATGAGAGCCACGACCACAGCGAATTCCAAAACGAAGCCAAGGATGGGGATTAAGATACTTACGCCCTCGCGCTCGTTGTCCATGCGGATCTTCTTGAGCGCCACGATCTCCTGCGTCTGCTTCTCCTTCGCCATGAACACTTGCCTAACAAAAAATACAAAATACAAGAAAGGAATCGCGTCAACGCGGCCGAACGGGACGGATGCGCAGGCAACGGCAAATTCGAGGGATTGGGAGGAATTAGGGGGGATTCAGTAGATGTTTACCCGTATGTGCCCTCCCCGATCTGCTCCAGCTTCTCGAAGCAGTCGACGCTGCGGGAGCCCCATGACGGCGACTCGTCGAGGTTGAGCTGCCCCGGCGCCGCCACCGCCATGGCTTCCGCCGCTTCGCTACGCGCTAGGGTTTGGAAGAGGCGCGGGGTTTGCTGGGTGGGAACAAGAAGAAAAGGTCAAGGGAAGAAGACGCGTGCTCTGGTCATGTCGAGTCGGTGCACTGGTGCTCGTTTTTGGGCCGTAGGAGATTGGTGGTCGCCGCGTGAGAAGATTCGTGCACAATGTCCGAGACCGTGTTCTTTTCGGAGAATTTGAGTTCTGACCGAATTCGTGTTAGGTTCGATTTTTTTTTTTTTGAACGACCATATTCCCTTTGTTTTCAATTGTGCCACGGTGAAATTACATTTACAAGCTATTCTGACTTCATGGACGACATAAGCCTCTGGTTTGAAGAATGGTGTGAGAAAAAGTAAGAAATTCATTGTAACAAGTATTTCTAAGACGACGGGGGTGTCACACAAACAGCCAACACAAGCACGGTCCAATACGAATAAGAATAAAAAAATGACAAATGCTTTCACACTAATCCATTCAAGTAGGAGTAGAAATAAGCATATGGATACCCGCAAAAAAAAAAAAAGCATATGTATATACATGTTGAGAGAGGATCAATAATTAGCTAACAATTTGGAACTTCCTGGGTCAATCACTTTTCTAAGCATGCTGAGAAAGAAGCTGGTGTTACCAATCTGTTGTAGTATATAAGAATGGAATAGTAGACGTCCCATTATATTATTACAAGCTAAACATTTCAGTTGCACTGCCTAAAAACTTCAGTTGCGCTTATTGTCATACAGGACAACTTCAAGAACTTATTAATAATAATAAATTGAAAAGTTCCTGTAAGTTTGATTCTTAAGAGGAAAATACACATGACTGCCTCCAGTATCGCCGACCACTAATCCACTTTATGTAAAAGACATGATGAAGAAAAGCAAAAGCAATATCAGCCAAATGATCCTGGAAAGTCCTAAATTAAATTACAGTCACTCAGACCATGTCACGGGAAAACACAATGCAATGCAGTATAACAATGCATTGATCTTTGTTCAAACTTCACATGAATTGCCAATCAAAAATGTTGGAGGCCTTGTTTGCTCTGGAGAAGGCCAGGAACCTGGAAGCAAACAGTCTATGTCCAAGTAATCTAAAGTCCCGATCGATTCCTGTGATTATTAGAAGGACGCTTATACGAATATCAAACATCAGCCAGAGGAGAATTGCCAGGCAGTCGCCAGCCACAGTCTTTTCTATGAGTATCGAGTTGTCTTCTCGACGAGTGTCGAGCCTGCCTTCAAAATGAGCCAGCCAGAGGAGTACTTTGTCATCTTCGTCGTCGTCAGAGTTGTTGGCATCATCAAAGACGATCGTCGTCGACGTTAGAACTGTGGTGACGATCATCATCGGAATTGGTCAGAACTGGCTTTATGGTAGGCTCGTACGTAGGTGGTGGCCCCAGCGGGCAAAGGCTCCCAGGTCTCGAAGTAGGCGAACGTCTGGAGGCTCTCGCTGTCGAACTCCCGGACCTCCCTCCCCGGGCACCGGGCACTGACACGAACCACGCCGCACCGCAGCCTGGTCTCGTGCCGCGGCTGGTTCACGTAGAAGCAGAGCGGCCGCCGCTCCCATCCGGCCTTCAAGGGCCGGCCGGTGGTCAGGACGTGCGCGCCGTGGACGACGCGCGGCAACGCGATCTGCTGGCATGGCGTCTTCCCGTGCACCATCACGGTGTACCGTTTGACCCACGACCGTTCCTCTTCTCGTTCACCCTCCAGCACCCACACCTGCAAAGAAGGCGATCAAATTATCGAAACAATTAACAGCTCTAAGGCTGCCCGCACTGGGCAACTCTAAACGTTACTTCAGTAACGTTTAGAGGAAAAAGAGCCGCACCGGGCTACTGTAAAGGCCACGCTAAAACAAAGGAAGCAGCCGGTTACGCCATTCCGAGCGGAGGTAGCGAAGGCCCGCTAAAGGCACGCGCCGGGCCCACCTCGTCTCCCACCTCGCGTCGCCCCCTCCTCGCGTCGCCCCCGGTCCGCAGCCGCCGCCGCAGCCCGCTGCTGCTGTTGCTGGTCCACGCCGCCGGCCTCGCCGCTGAGCAGCGCGGCGGCGAGCTCGGAGACGGCGTCGCAGACCTTCTTGGCGATGGCCTTGGGGGGATCGGACTGCAGCGCGGAGAGGAGGTGCGCCTTGAGCGCGGTCTGGCCGGCCGGGGAGAGCTGCGGCCAGAGCGGCGCCGGCGGGGCCGCGGCGGCGCCGTTGGAGGAGGAGGAGTCGGAGGCGGGCGGCGGGGACAGGAGCTTGCGGAGGAGCACCCCCGCCATGGCGCGGAGGTCGGCGGGCGTGGCGGGCGCGGCGAGCGACGAGGCAAGCCGCAGCGCGAGGGGCTCCGGGTGCGAGGCCCGGAGGCGGTGGAAGGCGGCCTCGGCGGCGGCGCGCTCGTTGTTGGAGGACGACATGAGCGTCGAGAGCAGCGCGTCGAACGCCGCCGGGTCGCCCCCCAGCAGCGCGACGGCCGCGGCCTGGTCCTCGGCGCTCGCCATCGGATCGGGGTCGGCGGCCCGGTGGCGGCGGCGGTTAGGGTTTCGGGGGGTGGGGGGAGGACACGCCCGGTGCGGCGTCTGGCGGCGGCGGGAAGAGGATGGTGGTGGACAGAGAGAAGAGAGAACCGACGGCGCCGAATGGATAAGGAGAGAGAGAAGGCGCGGCGGAGAGAAAAAAAAAAGAAAGGAAAAAAAATAAGAGAGAGGAGATGGTAGTTGGGATGAGTGAATAAAATATAGAATAGTAGGGTATAGAGGAAGGATATAGAGGAATGATGGGTGCGGGAGAAATTGTTTTAGAGGAGAGAATCTCGATGACCAGGACGGAATATTCCTTTTAGAGGAAGGATATAGAGGAACACGAGTGCGGATAGCCTAAGAAAAAAGGGGAAAGAAAAGCAATCTTGGAGCGCGTCGAGTTCATGAATCCATGATTGATACGTGATACCTCGGTGTCGGCGCTCTCCGTCCAAGCACGTGGCCGGCAGACGGCGATGCCCAGCCTGCCGCTCACGTCTGCCAGGTGGCACGTGTAGCTCCCCGTCGACAGCAGCGCGGGCAACAGCGTCGTCTCGACGAGCGCGACGCGCTCGTCCCCGTGGTCAAACGACACGATCCGCTCGGCGTCCCTGGTGACCCAGTACGTGACGCCCTTGATGGTGAGGAGGCCGAAGCGAGCGCAGCAGCTGGACCCGGCGGGGACGGGCACCTCCCGCCACTCCTGCTCCGACCCGTCCCAGAGCGTGAACACGTGCACCGCCTCCAGCCGCCGCGCGGCGCGGCCGTGGCACGGGACGTGCAGGATCCTGTACTGCCCCGTCGCCTCGTGGTACGCGAAGCTGTACGTGGAGTCGTGCGAGGCGGACGACCCAGTGGCCAGCGGCTCGACGCGCAGCTGCTTCCGTCGGAGAGGGTCGAGCACAACGATGTCCCCGCCCTCGCGGCGCAGGCAGATCAGGCCGTTGCACGTGCCGACCATGCTCGCGGCGCCGGTGTCAGCGCCCAGATCCACCTCCCTGCAGACGCTGTCTTGTTGGTCTCCCGACAGGTCGCCTTCGTCGAAGATGTAGGCGCGGGAGGGGCTCCCGCGCCAGCGACAGCGACAGCCGGGGAAGAAGGCGAGCAACTTGAGGGGAGCTCGCCAGACCGGGGCGCGCTCGTCGATGAAGTCGCGCCAGCGCCGGCAGACGACGCGGAGGCGCGCCCGGGAGGAGGTAGGCGGCTGGAGGCGCCGTAGGATCTCGACGAAGGCGTCGGCGGGTACGGCGTCCAAGATGTCGCCCATCGCGGCGGCGGCGGCTCGATCTGTCAGTTTCCCCTCCCCTCCGATTTTATTGCCTTCCGCATGCACGAAATTCAGGATCTACTAGTACGTTATTATTCACCGATGAATGTTTCCACCCGTCGAATCGGGTATGCGTTTTTTTTTTTTTACTATCATTACTTCCTCCGTTCCTCATCAAGCTTGTATAGCCGGTGCAACTTTTTTTTTTTTTTTTTTTTGCGAAGGCGGTGCACGATGATTGGAACAGACAAATGAAATGCCGCTATATATAACACAACGCCGTGCCATTGATGTTAGCCGAGGGCCCGCTGGATTACAATACATCAACTAGAGTTAGAATTGTTGATATGAGCATATAGAAATGCATGCATTGATGTTTGTTCAAATTTCACACGTGAATTGCAATCAAAACATTAAGTGTTGACTGTTGTGTTGGAGGCTTTGTTTGTTCTTAACAAGGCCTGGAACCCGGATGAAAACAATCCATGTCCAAACAATATAGACTCGCTAATGATTATCAAACATCAGCCAGAGGATAATTAATTGCCAAGCAAGCAGAGCAGCTGTATCTTCCTGAGCATGAAGCCTGCCTTCAAAATCAGAACCGTGCATGTCCTTAATCATCTTCCTCGTCGTCGTCATCGCCGGAATTGGCATCATCAAAGATCACCGTTGTCGTCAGAGCTGTCTTGATCATCATCGTCGGAACTGTCGTCACCATCGTGGTCAGAACTGTACTCCTCACCGTAGTAGGTGGCCGGATCGGGCAAAGCCTCCCATGTCTTGACATAGGCGAACGTCCGGAGGCTCGGGCTGTCGTACTCCCGGAGCTCCATCCCCGTGCTCCGGGCGCTGGCACGCACCACGCGGCACCGCAGCTTCGTATCGTGCCGCGGCCGGTGCGCGTACAAGCTGAGCAGCCGCCGCATCCGTCCGGCCTTGAAGGGCCGGCCGGTGGTCAGGAGGTGCGCGCCGTGGACGACGCGCGGCAAGGCGATCTGCTGGCACGGCGTCTTCCCGTGCGCCATCACCGTGTACCGTTTGACCCACGCCCGGTCCTCTTCTCTTTCACCCTCCAACACCCACAGCTGCAAGCGCACGTACGCGCATGCATGTATTATCGAACGGAGAAACAAAAATAAAAAGGCGATCTCGGAGAGCATGTCGAGTTCGTGAATCCATACATGTGCCTCTATGTAACGTACGTACCTCGGTGTCGACGCTCTCTGAGCCGCCGCGCGGCCGACAGACGGCGACGCCGAGCCTCCCGCCCACGTCCGCCAGGTGGCCCGTGTAGTTGTAGCCCTCCATCCACAGCGGCGCCGGCAACGACGGTGTATCGACGAGCGCGACGCGGTCATCCTTGTGGTCGAACGACATGATCCGCTCGGCGTCCTTGGTGACCCAGTACGTGACGCCGTCGAGGCTGAGGAGGCCGAAGCGCAGGCAGCAGCTCGACCCGGCCGGCGCCGGCACCCGCCGCCACGCCGACGACTTGCTCCAGAGCGTGAACACGTGCACCGCCTCCAGCCTCGCGGAGTGGTTCCACGGCACGTGCAGGATCGTGTACTGCCCCGTCTCCGGGTGGTACGCGAAGCTGTACGTGGACGCGTGCGGGGCGTACCACCCCGCGGCCGGCGGCGCGACGCGCAGCTGCTCCCGTATGCGAGGGTTGAGTACGGCGATGTCCCCGCGCTCGCAGCACAGGCAGATCAGGCCGTTGCATGTGCCGACCATGCTCACGGCGCCGTCGGAGGTAGCCACCCTCCAGGTCCAGCGGCCTGACGCAACCTCCACATAGGTTGTCGCTGAAGATGTAGGCTTGTGAGTGGCCGCAATCGCTGCCGAAGAAGGCGAGCACCGTGGGAGGAGGAGCTCGCTGAAACCGCTTGCGCTCATCGATGACATCGCGCCAGCTCCGGCAGACGAGACGGAGGCGCGCCCGGGAGACACGCGGCTGGACGCGCCGTAGGATCTCCACGAAGACGTTGGAGGGTATGTCGTCCCAGATGCCGCACATTGCGGCCGCGGCAGCTTTCTCGTCAGGGTCCCCTCTCCAGTTTTCTTAGTTCCGCATATGCAAAAATTCAAGATCTGTGCTACTACTATTCACGGACGAATTATTCCTCCCGTTTGATTGGGTGTGCGTATTGTTGTTACTCGCCTACTTTGGCTTCAAGCTTAAGCTTACTAGTAAGGTCATGGCGTGTATATATCGGGCATGATATGAATACGCGATTATTACTGACAAGAGTTCTGTTCGATTTGGCCCTCTTATATTATTATATAGAGTCCTATAAAGTCTACGTTCCCCACCGCCAAAAAAAAAAGTCTACGTTCCAATCAGGTAGCACACCGACTGTAGTAATCGTGTACACGCAACACAAATCGGTCCGCCAGCCATCGTCAGCCTACATGTGACTCAGAATATTCTTGTCAAATCATAGTTCTGAGTCACATGTACAACGTAAACCAACCGACCTTCGACCTTCGTGGCATTAGTTCTCGTTGTTGCAAATCATTATCAATATCATAACCACTTTCTCATGCTTTTTTGTCACATATGAGCTTTGATGATGTGAGAACACCTCGTCATTTTTTTTTCGATTACACAGTACAACTCAGACACTCACAACGCACACACACTCACCCCTATAAACGTGCATATGCAAACCGATCCGCCCTACCCCTATGAGCATCTTCGAAGACTGAGCTGTCAAATCCTTGAGATTGACGAAATCACCACTAGCGCCACGTTGTCGACGGCCACGTCGCCTCCCGCTGAACACACAACGCCGTTAAATCCTAAAAAATTCGCTCCTACGGGGAGTCAAACCCAGGACCTCAGGTGCTAATTGAGGCTCTTGTAACCACTAGGATACAGACCTTTCGCAAACAGCTCGTCGTTTTGTGAAGCAACAATCTCACAAACTAAAATTAATTATGAATTAAAAGTAATTCCAGTAGAGCAAATTTAGACCGGAAATTTTGCAAGAAGCCAAGTTCACAATCAACGATCCCACCATAATATGTTGTCCAATCTAAGTGCGTGTTATCGACGAAACATGTCACTTCGATCGACTCTTACCACGAAGTCCCTACTTGGTCAGGACTACCTCCTTGCCGTCGTCACAACAGCTGCCGTACAGTCCACCGTCCCATCACCTATTATACACAAGGAGAGGCTCCCTGGTCTCGACGTAGGCGAACGTCCGGACTCTTGAGGCATCATCCATCACACTGGCGACCACGGTCTCCGATCTCGGGGCGCCGACCCGCAGCATAAGGCACGACCGCGACTTGCTCTCTTTGCGCGGCAGGTTCGCGCTCAAGGTGAGCGGCTGCCGAATTCCCCACCCCCGGGTGTCGCGGGTGGTCAAGACGTGCTCGCCGTGGATGACATGCGGCAACGCGATCTCCTGGTGCGGAACATCCCCGTGCGCCACCACGGTGAACCGTTTGACCCACTTCTTCCGGCCATCGTCGCGTCCACGACCCTCCAGCACCCACACCTGCCACGCAAACTAGTTAACCAACATTGAACGAAAAGAGAAAAAGGAACTGGATCTTGATGAGCTCGTCGTGTTTGTAAGTAACGTTCATGATGGATATGTGTTGTTACCTCAGTCTTGGTCTCGTAGACTTCATTCATGGGGCGGCCGACGGCAAGGCCCAGCCTCCCGCCCACGGCCGTCAGGTGGTGGTGCTGGCGCCACGGCAAGAGCTCCGTCCGCGCCGCCACTGGCATCGGAGGGCACGCGAAGCGATTCATGCGGTCGTCCTTGAGGTCAAACGACATGATATTCTCGGCGTCCGCCTCGGCCCAGTACGTGACGCCGTCGATGGTGACGAAGCCGAAGCGGACGTGGCAGCTGGACCTGGCCGGAGCCGGCACCTCGCGCCACGACCTGTCTCCCCCGAGCGTGAACACGTGCACCGCGTTGAGCTCCATGGCCACCTTGGAATGGTCGTCGCACCGGACGTGCAGGATCTTGTACTGCCCCGTGGCCGGGTGGGACCCGAAGCTGTACGTGGCCTGGCGCTTGCAGGTAGGCGACGCGGCTGGCAGATCGACGGTGACCATCTCGCGGGTGACCTGGTTGATCACGGCGATTCGGCGGCGGGGCCGGCGGCGGCGGCGGTGGTCGTGGCCCCACAGGCAGAGCAGGCCGTTGCAGGTGCCGATCATGCTCTCGGTGGCGGAGAACGATTTGTTGCCCGGCAGAGCCATCTCCATGGTGCGCCCTCCCGGAAGGCCGTCGACCACGAAGGCGCCGGAGCCGTCGTCCTCGGCGTAGAAGGCGAGGACCTTGGCGTGGGCTCGTGGCTCCAGCGGGGTCCGCTCGTCGATGACGTCGCGCCAGTGCCGGCAGACGAGGCGGAGACGCCGACGGGGGCTCAGTGGGATGCGCAGCAGGATCGCTTGGAAGACGTCGGCAGGGATGCCGTTCCAGCCCATTGCGGCCGCGGCCAGGGCGGCTTGGCCTGCGCCGCCGCTGCAATTACTCGCTGTCGAGCCGTTCAGTCCGCCTGATTTGGCGCGGGTTGTTACTCTCGCCGTATGTTGCTTTAAAACGAAACAGCACAATATCTTCGTTATGATTACCTCCTCTATATAGCTCAGCGATATCTTATATTTACTAATTGAAGGCTGCTTTTGGAGCTCTCACGTTAATCGGGAGAAAATCCTAGAAATTCTCACAAAAAGCAATACATCTAACCGTCTATTTAAATACTTAACAAGCTGTAACCATTAGATCTACATAAAAATCTCCCATCGCATGGCATCCACGACAGCCTACATACGGCAGCTTTGCATTGGCAAAAGATATCAGATCAATCTTTTCCAAATCCATCTCCTCTCCTTTCATAATGACGAACATAAGGGATAACCTTGGTAGCTATGCATGAACCGCACGACAGCCTACATACGGCAGCTTTGCATTGGCAAAAGATATCAGATCAATCTTTTCCAAATCTATCTCCTCTCCTTTCATAATGACGAACATAAGGGATTAACCTTGGTAGCTATGCATGAACCGCACGGGCAGATCTCCCGGTGAATAATCGTGAGACTCCCGCAGGTTGCCGCAGCCGCCGCAGGGGCAGGGCATGGTAACTCATCATGTGATTGTGAAGAGCAATGAATCCTAGCTAGACGGTCCTGAATGCCGTTGCTATCTCGGAAGGCAATATCCATGATCTTCAAAGCAGCTGCAGCCGAAGGCTATATCCATGCAGGAGAGATCGAAAGGCTTGACAGTGGTATACGATCTCATAAGCCCTACGACTTAGCAGATCATGGATGTGCGGCATGTGTTGAGACCCGTCGTCGTCTCACGTCCAGGTTGCATTGTGAAACAAGGATCAACCACGCCTCCATTGCAAGAATCTGAGCTCAATAATCGTGCTCACAAATATAAGGCCAACCAGAATATCATCAATGGAGTGCATGTTCACAGCAATCGATCAAGCCATGCTGCCGACCACAATCACTGACTCGAAGGGGCCGTGTGAATCGAGGACAAGATCAACTTAATTTGTTCATGCATGCACGTCCAGCCAAAGGAATCATGACCGAGAAGGCCAACCATGCATAGATGACGATGTTGACTCTGTTGGTTGATGTTGAAGCGAAGGACAGAAATAAACGGCAAGGAGCAAGACACATGGAGTTCAACCTTACAACAAGATGACACGAACATGATGCAGAGGACAGTTTGCTAGCAGATCAATTAGGATTGACATGAGACAACAGCAATAAAAGCTCATGGTGTCCATGAAATACATGCGAGCCGTAGACCACGAGTCCACAAATGGCAATGCTGTGCACCACAGCTCGGAGACACCGCGTGCATCTGTTACAACAGGTACCATTGATTCTATTGCTTAGAGAAGAAAAGTAAGGTAAGGTTCTAATATATACTCATCACACATAGCCTCGATCTAATTATTAAGATATATATCTCATCACAAAAGATCGAATTTTCTCTCCTAGCAGTAGAAAGCAATCGGAAATTTCATGGCAGCTAGAAATAATACCCAATATGCATTTCACAAACTAGAAAATTGATAGGATATATAATTGCCTATGAGAATTGTTTGACAGATTGCCAGAATAATTGAGTTGCATGTCACAATTGTTTGATATATTGCTTGAGTCATTGAGTTGAATGTAGAAGTTCATCAAAGGCTCTCATGTACATATATTTCAATGTCTTTACTCAACCTACGATGCTAGGTGCTTCATTAGCATCGGCAGAATTCCTATCAATCCAATCATTCGTGTTAATTATGATAGTTTAAAGTTACCATATTTATTTGACAATAACTTCTGTACAAATAATTTCAGTGCACAAAAACCATCGTGATTTTCAGTGACAAGGGCGATACTTGGTCAACAATTTAGATTTCGCTGGTGTATATTAAAAAAATGAAATGGTTTTACTAGAGGATAAAAACAAAACGATAAAATATAACACACAGAAGAACACTAAGGCTCAAATAACATTGTTAGAATTTTTTTTGGTGATGCAGAGTGTTAATTTGGTATATGATATTATCATCAATAATACAACTAAAATAACAACCAAAATGATTATTTACATTCTATTACACACAGTTATGAATATTTTAAAATGAAAAGACTGGATATAGAGAATAAAAAAATAGGTATATCTGTGTAGTTATTTCCAAATTTTACTCCCATGGTTTTTTTACACAAAGCTATGTAGGTTATTGCGGAAGAATATATATGATTGTGAATCCTAAACATGTTTCTTCTTTTCTAAAGTGTAAAGCTCACTCCTATTCTTTCCACATAAATTTCATGCATTATATCCATTTTTTGAAAAAAATTACTAGCCTGTGCAGGCGCACGGGTTGATAGGCTAGTATATAGAATGCTCGGTAAGATTTGTTGCTTAGGCCTCTTTGGAATAGTGCTATTGGAAGACGTGAGAAAACCAGTGTAAAATACTCCCTCATTCTAGAAATATATTGTACATTTTTTTTGCGAGGAAATATAGCGTACATTTAGTTTTGTTCTAAATCAAACTTTTTGAACTTTGACCAATAATATCTAGAAAACCGTAAGGGTTGACAACATAAAAATGCTTTTGCTAGATTCATCATGAAATTAACTTTCATATATAATATATAACTATCTCACATTAAAATAATACTCCCTCCGTTTTTTAATGTATGACGCCGCTGACTTTTTTCGTCACTTTGCCTATTCGCCTTCTCTATAAATATTTGTGTAAATAGCTAAGTGTATAAGTTAACTTTAAAGTGCTTTTGATGATGAATTCAATGCTATTCATTTCATATTTGAAAAATAATTATTTAAATCTATTATTGGTCAAAGTTCAACGAAAAAGTCAACGGCATCATATAATTAAAACGGATGGAGTATATATTTTTAGATATTGTCGGTCAAAGTTCAAAAAATGTGACTTAAGACAAAACTAGATGTACATTATATTTCTGAAGGGATGGAGTATTGTCAGTAAAATTGGGCAGTAAAAAGGTGTTTGGATGATCGATTAGCCATTAAACTATTTCCTCTTCCCATTCAGTCACCTATAGGGCTGGACGAAAGCTCGTGGCTCGTTAGCTCGGCTCGGCTCGCGACTGGCTCGGCTCGGCTCGTTCACTTTTTCTAACGAGCCGAGCCAGGTTTCTAGCTCGTTATGTTTAACGAGCTAGCTCGAGCTGGCTCGCGAGCCGCTCGCGAGCCAAACGAGCTCATCGGGAAAAGCGAGAGGCTTTCTCAGTGGAGCTTCGTAAGGTTGCCGATGCCTCTTTTCCCCCATCGCAGCACTCCCCTTTCCCTTCCCCTCCGTCACCGATGTTGCAGCCATCAACGCCAAAGCTCATAGCGAGCACGATCTCGTTGTCCTCACCGCTCTTCCCATGATGACGACGACGACGGAAAGGGACTGAGTCAAGATCCAAATCGCGGATAGGCGGTGCGATGCGCGGTAGCCGGCAGTTCAAGCGGGGCAATGCCATCCTCCTCTATCTCACGCGGTGGTGCCGCCCCTCCACCTCCTCCCCTCATACGGTGACGCCGGCTCCTCCTCCGCCGTTCCTCCACGTCACCGGCCCCCTCCCCTCTCCAGCGTGAAGATGTACCAGACGGCGTGGTCGTTGTCTTCTTGTACAGGTCGCGACGGGAGTGCTCGAGGCGAGCAATGACGAGCTTAATGAGCTGGCTCGCGAGCCAGCTCGAGCTCGTAACGAGCCGAGCCGAGCTAGCATTCCAGCTCGTTAACATAACGAGCCGAGCCGAGCCAGCTCGTTATCCTAACGAGCTGGAGCGAGCCGAGCCGAGCCGAGCCGAGCTGGCTCGGTAGTCCAGCCCTAGTCACCTATATGTCTCCAAAAGATCTTCTAAATGTCAAGTTCTGGATCTCACTTGTAGTCAAACTTATCTAGCTAGCCATACATCTAATAAGACTTGATTTTTCTTTCCATTTCCCAAAACATAAACTTGTCATGTAAATCAATTCTTAATTAACAATGCCATGTAATCCTCTCCATTATCGAGAGCCATTTTCTCTTCTACTGCTATAAAATCCTTTTTCTATCAGATATTTCTTCCTCAACAGAGGACAATGCATATATAGATCATCATCCCTTCTCTCTTATTTGAAAATCATTTTTTTTGTTAATATGCTTAATTATTATATTCATTATTCTTGCTCCATAGTGTATCCCACTTCACCATGTGGTACCTCATCCCTGCAAGTTGGCTGGTAATTTCGCTGCACAAAATTTAAATCAAACGATTTGCAAGAAGGCCGACAAGTTCACAATCAATGATTTCACAATATGCTGCACGCATCGTCAAGAGCGAGCTAGGTCATTCCGATCGAGTCTTGCCACGAAGTAGCTTCGTCAGGAGCACAGAACGACTCGCCGCTCCGTGACCGTACACGAGCACCGGCTCCCTGGTCTCGACGTAGGCGAACGTCCGGACTCTTGCGCCGGACGTTGCACCGGCGACCACGGTCTCCGGCCTCGGGCGCCCGACCCGCAGCATGAGGCACGCCCGCGACTTCCACTCTTCGCGTGTCACCTTGTTGGCGCTCAAGGTGAGTGGCAGCCCAACCGTCGGCGCCCGGCCGGGGTCCAAGGTGGTCAGGACGTTTGCTCGCCGTGGACGACGTGGGGCAACGCGATCTCCTGGTGCGGGTACGCCCCGTGCGCCGTCACGTGAGCCGTTTCACCCACGTCCAGCCCTCCTCTCGTCCATCCTCCAGCACCCAAACCTGGCGGCACGCAATGGAAACAAGGAACCGGATCTTGAGCACACGTCTCGTTCGTAATACATTATGCATATATATGCGTACGTACCTCGGTCGGGGACTGCTGGAACTTGTCTCTGCGGCAGCTGACGGCAACGCCCAGCCTCCCGCGCACGTCTATCAGTTGGTGGTCGGGGCGCCACGGGTCGCGCTCCGTCCGCGCCGCCACCGGCATCGGAGGGCACTCGACGAGCGCGACGCGCTCGTCCTTGAGGTCAAACGACATGATCCGCTCGGCGTCGGCCGCGGCCCACTACGTGACGTCGTCGATGGTGACGAAGCCGAAGCGGACGTCGCAGCTCGACCCGGCCGAGGCCAGCACCGAGAGCTGAAATCCCAGTTGTACAAGCGCCCGCAGGGCTTATCCGACGGTTCTGGTTTGCCAGGTTTTATCGAGATACGGGAAAAGTTCCGGCATGCACGGGAAAGGTCCCCGCGTGGTCAACTACGTTTTGCCTGAGACGTTCACTAATCATGCCTCACCAGCTAATTGTGCCAATATTTTGGCAGGTAACAGCATTCGGTACCATGGAACTGCTCTGGTCATGCCCATGCATCTATATTCTTTCTACTGTCACTAGCACTATAGGTGTACTGTAGCTGCTCGGGATTCCTGGATGCAACCGGACGTGCAACGCTGCTGTGAGCAGAGCTACATGGCCCCAACCTAACCCAGCTGCTTCATCTCCATCTCTTCCCTGCATTTACTCACGGCATCCCATTCCTCCTTCCTTCCCTTCTCAAGCTCGCCGCAAATCTCGCGATCCTCTCCATGGCTTCTCCTTCCTCTTCCTACTCTGCCTCTGGGTCGGCCATGGGATCGCAGGCAGACCTGCCTATAGTTAACTGTCCGCACTGCAACAGGAAGCTTGTGTCTCGGATCTGCCGGAAAGGACCGAATGCAGGGAAAAGGTTCTTCAAGTGCACCAGGTTGGAGCAGGTAAGTCCCCTCGTATTAATTTGAGTTCTTGGTTCTTGCGTTTGAACTGCATGTTTTGATTTTGTCTCAAACTACTGTTGTTTTGGTTGTAGACACCACAAGCTTGCCCATTCTACAAGTTTGAGGATGATTACGAAGAGTGGCTGGTTCATTTGGGTGTTATCAATGCTGCTGCTGCCCCAGCACAACCTGGAGCACATTTCTCTCTGCAAGGTATAAACAACGCTCTTAGAGATGTGCATCTCGAAGTGGCAGATCTTAGGAAGAAGTGGCTTCCAACACTGCTATTCTCAAGAAAGATTCTGCTTCCCTGAACAGGCTGATGCTTATGTGTGCTATTAACATTGTGCTTTTAGTGGCTGTGTTTTCTTTCATTCTATGGAAAGTAGGCTGCTCATTATGATTATGGTACTGTAATCCCTACTAGTAACTTGTTGTTCCAAAGACCAATGTATTGCTAATCTAATCTATGTATTCCTTGAATATTTACTGGATCTAATAGCAAGTGTGGATGTTATATATGAATTCCTGCACAGACACAGAGGCTGATGATCGCCTCCATTTAAAACATGCAATAAAAGTTGCACAAAGTAGGATGTCGGGCATAACAAAATATTGCTACTAGAATGGTCCAAAATATTATGGCCACGAACATCAACAGTGTTGTTTGTGACCACAAGAACTCAAGAGAGTAATTTTTCCCCTGCCCAACCACTATTTTTCTGTTCTTGACAGAATTAAGGTGCCAATGTAGGCAGCAGTTTGTGGGCTTCTCCCTGACTTCAGATTACATTAAAGGTCCCCTCTACAAGAGGCCCAGCTAAGTCAATAGTTTCGCCTCGCACATATAAAGTGTTTTGAGCAGGCTGGTTGACACATTTCCAAAAGCGGTGTCCACGTCACACCTCAGTACAAAATAACCAAAATAACCAGACATAGCCTATTTCTAGTTGAATTAGGAGAGGCGTCTCCTTTTGACGTTGTTCAGTTCAGCGAGGAGGCCAGGTGGCAGTGATCCTTCATTGCCTTTCATCTTCAGGAGGGAATATAGAAATTCTGCTCTAGGCTCCGCCAAGTTGCCCTGCAATGTTCAGGTATTTTTATTATGCAGAACCTTTTCAGATTTTAAGGAACACAATGCAATTGATAATACAACTCACGTCAGTTCCAGGTAGTAGCTTCCATGCTAGCTCATTTCCACTGAAAGCCCTTGCATAGTGCAGTGCATTAAGTCCACTATTTGCCCTGAAATTAATCAAGAATTTCCAACAATGTTTCATCAGAGACGTTACGATGATGTAGCTTAACAAACACTTAGTCAGGGGGGAGAAAATTACCTTCTACACTTGGGTCCAACATGTGTGGGGTACTCTCTGGACCATTCATCTTTGTTATTCTTCCAACCACTGAATAACTTCTCGATGCATGCAAATAGAGCATCAGTTACCTCATCAACGAAATCTTCATGGTAGAATTCTGGCTTATATGGAGGCAAGGTCATCATTGTTGGGTCCAAACTATTGTCTTCTTCCTTTGGAAATCCCAAAAGTAGCAACTCCACCTCCCTCCAAACAAGACAGGGACAATTAGCTGCAAACAGAGATATTACGTATCAAAAACTCCTTCCAGTGCTTTAGATTTAACCATACAGAAACATAGTTATCAGATTCTACAACTAGGCAGTAATGAAATCGTACCATAGCGCAGTCAGGAACATTATATTTAAGATGCGGTCCAATGAACTCTGCTTCGAATTCCGGAGAGTTAAGGTATCCTTTGTCATGGTGCATAACAGCCCTCTGCAAAAATTGATGAAACACATATATCACAACAGTTGCTAGTAGTACCTAGTTATGCCAACTATGTATCTGTTTGTCGTCTTACCGAAAAGCTCCGTGGAACATTTTTGGCTTTCATTGGCGGCAGTAGACTGATGAACCACACCTTGACCAAGATTAGGGAAATCATTGCAATTGCTCCGGAAAGGATTCTGTGCGAACACGGGAGGATGCGAAACATTGGAAGTAAAGGTGGAAGACAGTGGTCCAATGCAACGGAAGTTGCTAGAGCTCATATTTATCATGGAGCTGGAGAGCATACCAGATGGAAGAAAAGATCCTCCACTGCAAATGGAACCAGCGGCGCCAGCTGCACCGAATCCAGTGGCACGGATTCTTGCCGATTCGGGAGATTGGGCGGGAAGAAGGAGGCAAGCCGGCACCGGCACTGCCATTGCATGTTGGGGACACGACGGCGCTCCCGCCGACGAGAAGAGCAGATGGTCGAAAGGTACCACCTGGATGCGCGGCAGGATGGTGAACTGGACCAGGATGCGCGACGAGCGCAACAGCGCCGCCGGATCCCGAAGACGCGACGGCGGCGGCGCTGAAGGGGACGGAGCCGACGCCCGAAACAAGCACGGGGCGTAGGTTGCCCCAAGGACCATGGCGAATCCGTTTAACTGGACCTCTAAAATGCTGCTAAACTTTGTGGCGGCGCATGGCTCAGGAAAGAGGAAGAAGATACAGAGGGTTCTGCCGTTCGGAAGGGAAAGCCGAGAAAAACGGAGGCAGATTCTAAATCCAAAACAGAGGCGAGGCAGATTAGCCTCGCACCATCAATCGGGACCGTTTCACCATGCGGGCCCCATGATCAATAGAAAATATAAAACCCGCATGCAAGGTGGGTCGCTTCTTCTCGATAAAAGTGGAAACTGGTAGCCGTCGGATAAGCCCTGCGGGCGCTAGTATAAGTGGGATTTATTTTCTGGGCCAGCACCTCGCGCCACGACCCGTTTCCCCCGAGCGTGAACACGTGCACCACGCGGAACATCATGGTGCGACGGACTGCTCGTGGCACGGGACGTGCAGGATCTTGTACTGCCCCGTCGCCGGGTCGTACCCGAAGCTGTACGTGGCCTCCCTCACGCGGTGCCACGTCCACGACGCCGCCGGCACGTCGACGGCGATCGTCTCGCGGGTGACCGGGTTGGTCACGGCGATTTGGCAGCGGCTGTGGTAGTCTCTAAAGTGACAGAGCAGTGCGTTGCAAGTGCCGATCATGTGCCGGCCGGCTAAGGACGCGTTCAGCTCCCTGCTGCGCCCTCCCGGTGGGCCGTCGACCACGAAGACGCGGAATCGGCCGAATAAGGCGAGGACCTTGGCGTGCGCTCGCGGCTCCGGCGGCGTCCGCTCGTCGAAGACGGCGCGCCAGTGCCGGCAGACGAGGCGGAGCCGACGCCGTGGGCACGGTGGGATGCGCAGCAGGATCTGTAGGAAGACGTCGGCGGGGATGCCGTCCCAGTCCATTGCGGCCGCGGCGGCGGCTTGGCCGGCGTCGCCTCTCCAATTATCAGCTTTTTTTGCGCGGATATTGACGATCTACAAGACCTTGTTGTTGACCCGTTCACTCCGCCGGCTTTGATGCGGGTTTGTTACTCGTGTACTCGGTGAGCGCGCCGTATATTTTTTGCTCTACAACAAAAGGATTACCTCCATCATGATTACCTCCAGAATATTGCTCGGTGCGGTTTGATGCTTATACGGA
Source organism: Eragrostis nindensis (assembly GCA_012490785.1). NCBI lineage: Eukaryota > Viridiplantae > Streptophyta > Magnoliopsida > Poales > Poaceae > Eragrostis > Eragrostis nindensis. The sequence continues at coordinate 174,132 of JAAXCT010001073.1, forward strand.
TTTGAAGTCCAATGCTAATCCTATTCGGTGTTAAAAGTTATGCAAGCAGTCTCTTGAGATTCACGAAGTCACGGCATACGTCTCACTGTCAGGTTGAAAGAATAAAAATGAACACTAGTGTCAACTCATCAAAGACTTTAACCTGATGAGTGGATGGGTCCATTCCACCACAACGAAATATTAACATAAAAGTAGAATCATGTTCTGATTCCTCAAATTTGTGGTTGACTCGTGAGATCATAGATAGATGGAAAAGAAGACCATAAGGAAGTGAGGTAGCAATACAAGTTTCATCATAATCCTAATTAATAAGGCAGTCTGATTTTATTGTTACCGTATAATGTAATTGCGAACCCGCAAATTTATTACTCTTGTCTGTTGTTTTTTTTTTTGGACGCGATTGTCGGTCCTCCAAGCAGTCAGTTTGATTATCCAACCGCTTAGTAGTGTGCAATCCTGTCTATAGCTTAGAGCCATTTTCTCTTCTACTGCTTTAAAATTATGGACAATAGGCTCACATTCATCAACATACAATATTCATCATAACCCCCTCTCTCTAATCTGACAATAGGCGCACATTCATCACTCTTGCTCCATATACTTGAGGACCTTGCGCCAGAGATTTGACCATGTGGTACTTTTCCGACATCCCCACTCAGAGATGTTGGCCGGTAATTTTGTTACAGAAATATCACACCCAATGATCTGCAAGAAGCCACGTCTTGCCGCGACGTCCTATTTCGTCTGGACTACTGTAGGAGCCGTCGCCTCGTCGCCGTACACGAGCACAGGCTCCCTGGTCTCGACGTAAGCGAAGGTCCGGACTTTGGAGCCGTCCATCACACCGGCGACCACGGTCTCCGGCCTCGGGGCGCCCACCCGAAGCACGAGGCACGGCCGCATCTTCCTCTCGTCGCGCGGCAGGTTCGCGCTCAAGGTGAGCGGCTGCCCTGTCCTCCAACCCCAGGGGCTGCAGGTCGTCAGCACGTGCTCGCCGTGGACAACATGCGGCAACGCGATCTCCTGTTGCGGATACACCCCGTGCGCCAGCACGGTGAACCGTTTCACCCACGTCCAGCTCTCCTCTCGTCCACACTCCAGCACCAACACCTGCAGCTCAGACAACTATATAATCAAAATCCTGTCGAAAGATCGGGTCGCGGGTGAAGTTCACAAAGCAAGCAAGGGTGGCGGCCGTTGGTTATAGTAAGAAATGAAGATTGCACAGTACTGTACCTTCCTTCTCTAAAAAAAAAAGAAGAAAAATGTAAGTACCTCGGTAATGGATCTATGGAATTTGTCGCGGCCGCAGCCGACGACAAGGCCCAGCCTCCCGCGCACGTCCGTCAGGTGGTGGGTCTGGTGCCACGCGTAGCTCTCCCTCCTCGCCACCATCGGGACCGGAGGGCACTCGACGAGCCGCACGCGCTCGTCCTTGAGGTCGAACGCCATGATCCGCTCGGCGTTCGCCGTGGCCCAGTAAGTGACGCCGTCGATGGTGACGAAGCCGAAGCGGAGGTGGCAGCTCGACCCGGCCGGGGCCCGCACCGCGCGCCACGACGACCCGCCGTCCCCGAGGGTGAACACGTGCACCGTGTTGAACTTCATGGTGAACTCGGACTGGTCGTGGCACGGGACGTGCAGGATCTTGTACTGCCCCGTCTCCGGGTGGTACCCGAAGCTGTACGTGGACTCCCGGTCCATCGAAAACAACGCGGTCGGCAGAGCAACGGTGATCACCTCGCCGATGACCGGGTTGATCACGGCGATCCGGCAGGGGTAGCCATGGCACAGGCAGAGCAGGCCGTTGCAGGTGCCGATCATGTGCGCGCCGGCGGAGGACGCGTCGATGCCCCGCAGGTCCATCTCCACTGTGCGCCCTCCCGGGACGGCGTCGACCACGAAGGCGCGGCAGAGGTAAGGCTTGCTGAAGAAGGCGAGGACCTTGGCGTGTGCTCGCGGCGCCGGCGGCGTCCGCTCGTCGATGACCGCGCGCCAGTGCCGGCAGACGAGGCGGAGCCGCCGCCGCGGACTCAGTGGGATGCGCAGCAGGATATCAAGGAAGACGTCGGCGGGGATGCCGTCCCAGCCGTTGCCCATAGCGGTTTCGTCCGCGTCACGTGCTCAGAATTCTTCTTCTTCTTGCCGTGTCTACAAAACTCGCCGTAACAACCCGCTCTGTCCGCTGTCCGTCTTGGATGCTAGTAGTTGTTACCGAGATATTTGGTCCTGCATCTTGCTAATGTCAGTCATTGCGTCACAGCATCTTTGTATCCCGGTCGTGATGATCGTCATGATCGAGTACTTCCCGAAAGAAAAACACCGCGGGGTTCGGTACTTTCAGTTTCGGAGTTGTAGTGCTATGCTTGTTGATAAGTCCGGCCCAGGCAAGGAATGGATATGGAAAGTCCGATGCACCGATTACGCAGTTTAGTATCGCACACCAGGTTAGACGACCCTCACGATCCGACTACGACGAGTGAACCCGAAGCGCCAATGCAATCGCTGAACCGCAACTCTGGTGGGCCCCCTTGGGGAAAGGCCCAATCACCCCAAAAGACTAGTCTGATAGGAGAAGGGTGGCTCTCCCTTTTAAGGTGGCTTTCTCCTCTCAAGCTAAGCAAGGTGGGATTATTCTGAGGCTCACACGGTCGCCGCCCGACTACAACTGGGCCATTTGGCCCATTTATGTTGCGTTTTTGCCAACGGGTAATAGTGGAGAGATGTCCTCATCACTTGCCGCCCTATCGAAGTTTCAATAACTAGGCATAGACATAGTTTCCCGCAAGACAGTAAATCTTTTTCATTTTAGGTGAAAAACTTCCTCCTACTTTTATTCATTCAAATTAAGCAACTAAAACCGGTTCACAGTACTTCAGCGCATATCGGCTCACTGTGGTTTGGACATGTGAATAGTTTCTGTCCTCTCTCCATCTTGCTGATTATGTTTTCCATGTCCTCCGATTCTTCGTCCTTGCATAGTCTTGCATTGAGGAGAAAGACGGCTCCAACGGTGCTAGTGCCAGTGAGGAGATGGAAGGCTCCAACACATTGATCATCTTGCTAATTTGGTACTACCACTGTTGCACTTTAAATACAATCGTGACGATATAGTCTCTAATAGTCACCGCCTCACTTAGTTCAAGCATCAGGAAGACAATGAAAACCGAAAATCCAATATCAACAAACTTTCCCCACCATACAAAGAATCCCCCACGATACAAAGAATCAGAAATTCACATGGCAGTTCATCGACTTCATAATGGGATGGCCGCGATGTGAATCTTTTGTAGTATACAGGAGCATCCTGAGCTGGTCTGATCATATCAGAGAAAAAAAATGAAATAACATCTGCAAGGACGTTTTGCAGGTCCTATCGAGACTAGATCAGAGAACCACGCCAGGAGCTCCAGTTTTCTCCATAAGAAGCAGGATTCTTAGAGGCAAAGAATCAGCCGATCTTTCCGATGCTTGATGTATCGGATCTGCATACATCACCACGACAAAGTGGACAAACCCTAGAAAGACATCATACAAATTCGTATCAGCTGAAAGACAGTTAGCAGCAGCAGAACATGGCAGCAAGGACGATCAATTGGCATTTACTGTATGATGATGCCACTAAATATGCATTTTATGAAGCAATGTTTTTAGCAACTCCAGAATATGAAATTCCAACAAAAAATTAACCAGGTTTCTCTTTAAAAAAATTCAACCAGGTGAGTCTTAGGCTTCGTGAATAAGATGTCTACAGTAAAGATTATAAACCTTCAATTCATAAGCTGAAGCTCAATCGAGAATTCTAACAGAACTGTCAAAATATTTAGCATCTTATTATTTTCCTCCTGAGCAGAAGTAGAATAATATTTTTAAGTTCACCGGTAGCTTGTGGCTAAAAACATTCATGTGTTTTTCGTACCACAAATGCCTACCATATCTGTCTTAGTCTCAACGCAGCACAAGAATGGTACTCAGGACTACATCTTAAACGCCTGTCATATATGTTCACACTAGCAGTACATAAAAGTTTGCATTTGCAAAGAATGTGGTTTCCTCTCAGACAATGTCAACTGTACTGTATCATGCTAAGGAGATAAATGTGGCATGTGTTTTAAATTTTCATTCTTCTTCCAAAATGTGGCTTCGAAAGAAATCTATTCTCAAGGAGGAAGAAAATGTATTTCATAGAGCGTACCTGTGAATCTCTTTTAACCATTTGTCTACACATGTTAGGTGAAATTCATGATTGCATGGAAGTATACGGACACAGTCTCCCTCTTCATATTCAACAAGGCAAATATAGCACCTGTGTAGAGGGGGAAAATGAAACTTTGCACAATAATACCTCATTGCAAAGATAAAGACAAGTGACCAGACAGATAGTAGTAAGTACCACTATCATAAAATGTAGAGGTGCTGCTGTGTGCTAGACAGCTGGAAATGAACTACCAACTTAAATGACAACTGTTGAGACCACATGCAAATTCCAAAACTTTTCATGTATTCACGATAACAGTACAACATGTGCATCACAAAACATTTTATGTATTAGCCTTGAATTTGAACAATGTTAGTTAAAAAGATAAATCCATGCCATTCCACTCATACAAACAATTTTTTCATTGGATTTTACTGGTGGGATAGGATATATGTCGGTGTGGCGATATTGGAATGCCCCGTGATAGCTGGAATGAACAACCATTTTAGTTAAGACAAAGGTGGTTCAACACATACAAACAATTTTTGACTGGGCCTGAATGGTATATTGGATGTATGACAGTATGACCAAACTGGAATGCCAAGTAATATATATTAACCATCTTGAATCTCCCAATTGATCGCAAGTCAAGTGCTTGAATCTGAATGATGCATAACCATGTTTATTTTGTCAAAACTCCTAACAGTACAATGGATTTTTGGATACTAAACTTTGTGAGCAAACAATAATGACCAAGAACAGAAAACAGGAATTAAAACTCCACCAATGTGCATGTACTCCCTCTAGCCAGGTGTGTTTGTCATTCAGACAGCTAATCTGACAGAGTATTAAAACTCCACCATGTGCATAGATGCCATATTGTTACTAATCATATTTGTGACACAGCAAACATATGGATTTTGTTTTGATATATATAAGTAAAAAAAAATAAACGTTATCTTAATAATCTGTACTGTCTTACTGTGCGGCCTCCTCAGTTTGATACTTCAATGGCTTCCGGTACACTTTTACAGGAAGACATTCAACGATCTCCCTTGGAGCAGGAACAGATCCAATAGACGAAAATGATGGTCTAGATGATGATAAAGCAGCAGACTGTTGGTGGATTTCATCCAGAACCTATGAAAGTCATAGCCATACGGATCCAAGTTGGTATCTATCTCCACTCAAGAATAAAAGTAACTAGAAATACTTGCACCACATACCTCAAAAAGTGCTTCTGCTAACATAACAATTCTTGATATGCTAGCCCTTGTGCTAGTTTCTTCATCAGGATTACCTGGTCGACTGTTTGTTCTGCAGTTACAATTTCCTGTTCTATGCTGACCTGATAATATGCAGGACCTCTCGTGACCAGAAAAATTTTCAAATCTGCTGCCCAATCTTTGGAGAGCTCTAACCTGTTAAAACAGAAAAGGTTATAATATGCTAAGGTAATAAGCAAGCCCAAAAACAGCTGAACTCCAAATCACCTGCGATCGTATCCTCCTCCTCCTCTCAAGAAAAGCTGATCGGCGTTCTAGCAGATCCCGATTACTGGCCTCTCTCAGGGTCTCAGAGTTAGAATCAGATCGCAACTCTGAACTTCTGTCTGAATTAGTCCTTTGCATCACTGCCGAATCTTGCCTAGCACTAGCATTTCCCGATGGCCATACTGCCCTATCATACAGAAGTGAAGGGGTAAATAGCCCATCTGAGAAAGGAGTCCTCCTGAGAACCCTGTCACGAAGCCGTCCGACGCTTAATGTTCGGCTGAATCGAACACTTCCTTCAAAAGGTTCCTGCGATCCCCTTCTGTAGGAATTCCTCAAGTTGGCATCCTCAGATTCTAGCAAATTTCTCCTAGCCTGACGAGCCGCTCTAGCTTGTGCCGTGACACTATCCCTAAGCACATCCAGTGTTGAATCAATCCCAGCAGTGAATGCACCACCTTGTTGCGCAATGCCTGCATCAGAAGAATCGTCCACATTTCCACGGCTTTCACCTGGATTAGCTGAAGTCGAGAGGCCGGATGACAGAATAGAGCAAGCTACCGATGATCCCAAGCTGACAGCTCTACTCAACCCAAAATTGACACCAAAACGTGGCCTTGACCTGTCTGAAAGATTTGGCGACTGATTGCCCGCTGCTGATGTGCTGGTGGTAGCAGCATTCTGTAGCACATCATCGTCTCGGTCTCTCTCGCTATCTGATGAAGGTGATGTTGTCCCTTCACCTGAATGAGATTTAGACATTGCAGGAGTATCTTCATCGGACTTTTCAGTGTGAGTGAGCGATGGCAGGCTTGCAGTCTCCCCTCCCTTGCTTGACTGGAAACATACACAAATGCATCATTTAACTGTTACAAGAGAGATCCAACTAAGCAAACTGCCTATCTCCTGATTTAAAAGAATTTCAAATCAACCTATCTGGGTCTACATTATACACAGTTTAGTGCTCCATGCGGAAATTTAAATTCGTAAAATTCCCAGCTGGTCAACCATTCAAATATCGACATTTTTGAAACGAATAATCAATCAAAGAGAAGATAATAATTCATGGGGAACTTTTGCGAAACATCCAACTAATCAGAATTCATTTTCCTCCCAAAAAAAAATCGTAATTCAGTTATTAACATTTGAACCAACTGTCCAACTGATGAAGCCTCGAGGGAAGGGAACCACTATTGAACAATCTCCAATTCCACAAAAATGCAGAATCCCAAACCGAGACAGGATGCGCAAATCAACTAATTCACAACGACAAGATCTGTCGCATATCAGCATTCGCGGCACAACCACCATTCCATCGCCCGATTCACCGCATTCACAGCCACGCAGATTCGCAGCACCCCGCCCCACAACCAACACAAACAAAAAAACGAAGCGGGAGGAATCGGCCTCACCTCAACCGCCGCCGCTGCTGGCGGGGCAGTGGAAACGTCTCCCTCGCGCGGCTCCGTCGCGCCGCGAAAGCAGGAGCTCGGCAACAGCAGCAGGCTCCTCCCCGTCCGCCCCTTCCCGCTCCCATTGCGCCTCTTCACCTGCCCGCCGTCCTCCATCGACGCCATCGTCGACGACGACGAGGAGGCACTCTTGCTGCTCCCAGATCCCATCACCGCCACCAAAGCGTCACACCACGCCTCACAGATCCACGGATCGGCCCAGACTGCCCGCCATTGCCAGTCGCGCCCCACGCCACGCTCCTCCGAGACGGCGCGTGGACGACGACGACGCCTCGACAGGCGCGCGACAAGGCCTCGGCCGCTGTAGCCTCCACCTTCCACCACCGCTTCCGCTGCTGGCGTAGCTTTGCTTTGGCGCAGAGCGAGCGAGAAAGCGAGAGCGGGTTCGGTAAAATTAACCGGTGCGATGCGTCGCCTCCGCTCGTGCTCGACTGGATTGGAACTTGATTGGACAGTTACTCCGTTAATAATGGCGCCCCTCTATTGCCTCGCAGTTCCAGCCTACGATGAGTGTGCAATAATGCGCTCGGCCTCGGGCGGCGCGACAGCCTCTTCGCTTCTTGCATTAAAGAATTCTCGTTTCCGTTTTTATTTGGTGTGTGTACTCCTGCTTGATGAATGATGAATTCCATTATTCAAACGGTGGATGCATGCAGATGCAAGTGGAGTGGCAGAGTGTTGCAAAATTGCAGGATGGATTAAGAAAGTGATGTTTTGTGGCAATTATAAGAGTTTCCTGTTCACGTAGAATCATATTTTGAATTTTAAACTGCCACACGTGTATACATATAAAAATTTATACAAAATCCGCTTCGTTTGGGCCACCACAAAATACTCGGTATAAAGAACAAGAAAAAAAATGATCCCGCTCCTCGTAGAGGCTACTAGTACTCCAAGAAGCCTTCCATCCAAGTTTATCTTTGCTCGAGGAGAGAAGGCTATCCATGGCTTTGATTCATGAGTTAAAAATTTGTTGAGAATGAAGCTCAAAGCTTTGGTCCACGGTCGCAAGTGCTGCTGCTGCTGCTGCTGGCGTGAAAATTACTACTCCTGCTAATATAAACTCATTTTTCCTTTCGTTTGATACTAGTTTACAAAAAGTTACAACCTGTTCGGATGCACTGAATTGGCTGGGCTAGGCTGATTCCCTCCTCACATAGTCGGGATGTTCGGTTGGAGGATGTAGTTGCAGTTGCAGTTTGAATAGTGAGAAAGAACACTGTAGCGGAGGATTCGCGTACTGTAGCAATTTAGTTGATTGTAGCAGTAGGAGCAGCAGCAGCCGGCTGGTTTCCAGCCGGCCGAACACGCTGAGTATTGTAGCGCTGGCTGATTGTACAGTGCCAGACACTCACACCCGCCTAGCCAGCCGCGGCTGGCACCCGCCGGCCGAACAGGGCGTTAGCAGGAGAGGAGTACTACTGTTAGCGATTTTGACGCCGTGAAGGTAAACTTTTGTACTAGCTGACGACAGACACCAAAAGGCGATGAAAGGAAAGGATAATTTGATGCGTCAGACTGCTCGAAAAAAAAAACAATTTGATGCGGCAGGGACAGAATGGCTGCTGGGCCCCTCCCCCGCACACAAAATCCAGCGATGCAGTCAGTCAGCAGGCAGCAGCAGCAGCAGCAAAGCAGGGGAGGCAGGCGGCGTGACGCCCAACGGACCCCCTCTCAAGCTTGTCCGCATGTGGCGCCACGAGGCCACGGGAAACGGCGACGACCGAGACCGAGACGAAGACCAGCGCACCGCCCCGCAGCAAGCCAGCCCGCCCGGCCATCATCTGCCCCGCATTCCCGTCGCCTGCCGCCCACGCACCACGGCAGCCGGCCGCGCCTCGCGGCGCTCCGGCACTGTGGCCCCTCTGCGCTCGCGGTGGCGCGCGCCCGTGCGTCCCCGCTCGGGGCGCGCGTGTTCGGCCCCGCGCGGCGGATGGATGGATCCGATCGCTGGTGAGCGCGCATCGGTTTTTTTCGGTTTCGAAATCGTCTCGTGGCTCGTGTCTTTATTCCCGTCTCGTCGAGACAGGAGGGCGGGGCGACCGCGGCACAGTGTGGCTCGGTACGGGACTCCAGTTAGCTTGTGCGCGCCGTATGTCAGACGGCAGAACGGCTAGTTCCGTTGGCCTCCGCGGCCGTTGGGTTAGGTTAATTTCAGTTTTCTGAACGGTGACCAGTGAATGCCAATGACAGGTAATCCTTCCATCTAACTCCAAAACAACTACGGTGATGTTTGGTAAACGGGAAATGATGAATGGGTTTGGGATTAGGAAATGAACGTTGAGGGAATAAAGAGTTGAGATTTAATATAATGGATCGATGAAGGGTTTGGATTTCTTATCGCATTTCCCTTTCCCAATCCCAATCTCTATTTCCCAATATCCAAACATCACCTACGAGTACTCCCTTCCCTTTTATCTGTCCTTCTGGCCTCACCGAATTTTGCTAAATTATATGTCGTTCGATCCTATTTTCTGCCATCTTTTGTCCATTCACCAGGTAAAAACAGCCGGCACCTCTAATTTTTGTTATATCAGTTGCTGCCACATTGCAATGGAGTGAACATTTATTGTTTCTGCCCTTTAGAGATGCTGAACGGATCGCTATAACACATGTGCCCACGCATCATCTTCTTTGCCTTAGTTTATACGCTTCTCTCAGAACGACACATAAAACGATGCAGAGAGAGTATATTTTATTCTCAAACTACTTTCGATCACATTATGACACAGAAGAACCTAAAAATCAATACTTGAATTTTGGCGCATCACACAATACATCTTTTGTACATGTGCTTAGCTTGGATTTTCATGGCTTTAGATGGCGCTAGGCTGTCTTTGACTCTTTATCAACCTTTAGTTCTTGCTATTTCTTTCTTAGTTTAAGCTCTCTTATGCTGGTTGTCACCCTTAGGGACCGTCAACGTGATGCTCTAGCGAGACCATACAAGTCTGAGCAGTTCGTTACCTTTCACCAGGCCTGTCGATGAGCATGGGCAGGATGGGCGACCGCACAGGGCCTTCAAAAACTTAGGGCCCCCAATTTCTTCCTCCATTCTTTCAGCAATCCGTTCTGATTTTGTATTCCTAAGAGATTTTCAAGTTTAACTAAGTGGAATGATGGAGAATACAATAGTGCACTCCGTTTTTCTTGTTTATTTTTGTTTCGGCCCTTCAATGGTGCGTCGATGCGAGCTCGCCTGGCCAGCCATGGTGGAAGAGACGAGAGAAGAAAGGTCGTTTGATCTGAGGTTGAAGAAGGCAGTATATCTTGGGCCAACTTGGGCCAAAATGTAAAGAAAAATGGGCTGTCATGGGGACCTGTTTTTTCATTTCGCACGGGGCTCCCGGATTCTTGGCGACGGCCCTGCTTTCATCACCTTCTGAATCAACCACCGTCATAATCGTCTTCTGCGCCCCTATCCTCGCCTGGCATTGGCCCCACCAGTCGTCCTCTCTAAATATCGAAGGATATTATGCCATTTATGTTGCGCCTCACATGATACAGTAAATGCTAATGTAACTAAGCACTTGAGCTCTTTTGAGTTTATAACACAGTGTCATGTTGCCTCTTTATACCCTACCCTCTCCCTGACTTTCAGTCTCTAATCATCTAGTCGACGATCAGGCATTAGATCATATACCTAGCAATGGTACTAGGAGATCGAGTCCTATACATATGTTAGGTGCTTGCTGCTCCTCTTCTGTGACACTAAAGGTGCGGTTGGTTAGGGGTATCAAGCGGACCAGGTTGACGGCATGCATCACCGCATTGATTGGTTGAGAACCGACGACTGACTAGGCCCACGTCATGCAATTGATTGCGTGTGTAGGCGGCTCTGTCTGATTCGCTTCGTGCAAACAGTGCCCGCCCCTGAGCCTCTGCCTCGCGGGATATAAATTCCAATTCCGTTTCCCCTCAACCCAACTCGTGGGATTATCAAAAAAAAAAAAAAAACCCCAACTCGTGGGCTGCTTGGACAGCGAGAGCCTGGCTCCCTTCAACCTGGTTGGTTCAGATGATAAGAAAACCAATCACACTCAAAAGGCATATGGTAGCTATTTTTATGCATGATCTGATTATTAGAAGCAGATCCACCCTCCCCGGCTTTGCCAATGGGAATGAAGGTGATAAAAGCAACTTGTACTATTCCTTGACATGGAGGCTCGGAAATTTATGAAGTTTATCAGAAACAAAGCTTGAAAAAAGTTGATCTTCATATACTCCATCCATGTCAAATTACTTGACGTTTTTGACTTTTCGAAATCACGTTTGACCGCTCGTCTTATTCGAAAAATTTGTACAAACATCATTTATCTTGCTATAGTCTGTTTTATCATCAGAGATACTTTAAGCATGATTTATTTGTTTTCATATTTGCATAACATTTTTGAATAAGACGAGAGGTCAAACGTGATCTCCAAAAGTCAAAAACGTCAAGTAATTTGAAATGGAGGTAGTATATACAAAGTTCCGCTCACAATTTTTTTCCATAACCTACGTTCTGAAAAGAAAAAAAATGCCAGGGTAAGCTTTTTGTTCAAAATTGAACTGAACTGAACTGAATTCAGCTTGCCTACTGAGTGCCTTGTAGGCTGAATTCAGCTTGCCTAGTGTCGTACTCCATGCGTGTATCTTGTTCTGCCCCTTTCCGTTCGTTCTCCAGTAGATAGATGCTGACGTGAACATAATCTACCTCGTGCGAGGGTATGACCCACCGACAGGCGGGACCCACTTATCAAAGTTCGATCCGAACAGGTTTGTCGTCGGACGCTCGGAGCCGCCTCGTCGACGGCGGCGGCGGCGGAAACAAGCTGGTAGGCACACCTACCAAGTTCGTAGCACCACCGATGCTAAAACCCCAGACCGCGTGGGCAGCTTCCCTCCCTCTCTTCCTCCTCCGCACCTGCCCGAGATCCGCCCCCAACCCCCATCCTGCCAGCGGCCGCCGGCTCCCCTTCCTCGTCCCGTGAGTGCGCTCCCGATCCCCAATTCCTCGCGCATTCTTTTCCCTCCTCTTATTCTTTGTTGTAACGATTCGCGGTACCTGCGAATCAGTGTCTGCAAGCGGCGGATGAGCACGCAGGCGCAGCCCAGGTTCGTCCCTCTCCGCACGGAGCAGTCTGAATCCCAAGGTGATGACGGTGAGTATTCTTCAGGCCTAAACTCTCAGTAGGAGCTTGCAATTGCGCTACTCTGGCGTGATTGATCCTTACATTCGCTTTTGGTTTGGTGTTCAGGGGCGGAAGGGTACCAGTTCCGGTTGGTCTCCTACAACATCTTGGCCCAGGTATGGTCGTGTTTGCTTTGTGGAACCGCTTAACGTTTCTGATGATGGTGGGTTGCCAAACGTGCCTAACAATGCGCTCTGGGTGGCAGGTTTATGTGAAGAGTTCATTTTTCCCGCATTCTCCATCTGCTTGCCTCAAGTAAAGCTCTTGATCGACAGCTATCTTTCTACTGTTCTATTGGGATTATATAGTCATATGGTACTCATGATTCCACTGTAGTGCTGTATTGTCTTGTGTCTGACAAAAAGGAAACAAATGAACACACTTTTGTAGTTTAACTACTGCGTTCTGGGCTTGATGGGAGGAAAAATTGATAAAATGTGTGTATTTGATAACATGGAGGGTTCTCCATCTGAGTATCTATCTGTCCCTAAGTCCTTAATCAAGCTAGACTGTTAAATGATTGGAAAGCGATGTATCATTCATGTTACCTAACACTTGCTCTTGAATACATTCATTTAATCGTCGCAATAGACACATGTACAATATGGGAAGATGACTTTCCCTGGCTATGGTTTAACCAGTAGCCCCTTCATACTTTTCATCCATTTTGTTGAAAGCTCACTTGGGGACTTCCAAAGTTATGTCACCTGATTCAGTCATATGCATCAGTCTGTTACTATCACTAAGCACACATTCCGTAGACTGAGTCTATCAGTGGATTTACCAACACACTACAATATCTATACCAGTTTCTATTTGAAAAATATGTGATCAAATATAAACTTATCATTGTACCCTAGCTCTTGTTTTAATTTATATTCATGTTTGCAAAATAGATGGAAGTCCCGCTCCAAAGCCGTTCTGACAGAACTCAAGAGCTTCGATGCTGACCTCATGTGCATACAGGTTAGCTCTTATTTGTGATACTTTAACAACATCTATTTCTATTGACTCATTTTGTGGATATATAAGTGTTGTTTACCATTATTTTGCATAATATTTTGCCCTTTTCAGTTAAAATTTTGTTCTTATCCGGTTTTTATCATGGGTGTTATAGCCATTCCAAATTTTCTAATCTAGTGAATAAATAGAAAGAAATTAACACAACAAAACTTTTATGCTTTCGTCCTCGCTTCACGTACCCAAGTTATTGTTGCATTCCAACCCCTGGCTATTTAAGTAGGTCTTGTTCTACCTCAACTTACAATATGGGACTAATTACATGTACACTAGACTAGAGCCATCGTTGTCAGTTGCGCTTGGGCCGAATTTTATCGGCCGGGATATCACAAGATGACCCTGTATTATCACAACCTTTGGGTTACCAGCTGCGTCATTACCTAGAAGACAAATGACGAAAGCGATGAACATGGATATCTTTTACTATTCTCCTCCTATCCTCTGATGAGTCTTCGCTCTCTTTCCTACAGCCACTCCATCCCTTCCACAAACCAAACCACCCCCGGCACCCATCCACACACTGGACGAACACACAAGCCATTTAAAGTCTTTGATTTTTTGTACCCACAAACTGGCCTTTGGTTTTTTGACTTTCTCCAACATGACCCCAACTCTATTTCGTTTCACTCAAATTAAATATGCTTTCCCCCAGTTGTTAACAGTTAAAATTTGGAGATGTTAGCACTGCTACTTTAATGTAACATGCACCATTCGGTTTCATTTGGAACTTTCTCTTCCAATTCATGCGTTTAAGAAATATGGCTCTTAACAGGAGTTGGATGAGTATGATACCTTCTACAAGAAAAACATGGAAAGTTCTGGATATTCAAGTATTTACATCCAGCGATCTGGGGACAAAAGGGATGGCTGTGGTATATTCTATAAACCAAAAAGGTACCATTATTATCTTAATTTTCAACTCTGTGTTACCTTTTTGTTGATTCGACTTCTTGTTATTTTGAACTCTGAGTTACCTTTGCAGAGCGGAACTGGTGCAGAAAGAAACAATTCATTACAATGATTTAGTGGAACAATATGTTCCAAGTGATCATGTAAATAGTAACCCATCAAATAATTCTTCATCAGAAGAAGGTAAGGTAACAATAACCGAGTGTGATAATCTCCTGCAATTCACATTGGATGATGTGTCTGAGGAATGTGGACCCTTAAAGTTGTAAACTGGGATAATGATGCTGCAGTTATTTTCATTCCTTTGGCTTTATTGCTTCGATGTTTGATTCTTGACTTAAATTAGTGCTTTGTGATGTTTTTTTTTCAGAAACGAATGCAAAGTCAGATAATAACAAGCGCGGAGACCCAAATGATCCACGCGTAAGACTGAAGCGAGATTGTGTTGGTTTACTCACCGCTTTCAAGCTTAATGATCCTTGTGATCATATTTTAATTGTGGCGAACACACATATTTATTGGCAAGTGAAATGTCCAGAGATTTCTACCAACCTCGTACACATTTCATTGTTTCTTATGTTTTATTCAACTCTATTGGTTGATAGCTGTCTCCGACACATGTCTGAATTTTTTTGGTCATGCATAATTTTTTAGGGACCCAGAATGGATTGATGTAAAGTTAGCTCAGGCAAAGTATCTTCTTTCAAGAGTCTCTCAGTTTGAGAAACTTGTCTCAGATAAATTTAACTGTAAACCTTCAGTGGTCATTGCTGGTGACTTCAACTCAACCCCAGGTGACAAGGTAAGTGCTGCATTTATCTCATTGCTTTCTGCAACTGACTAACTTTCAGTAGTGTTGTTTGGCTATTGCTGATTGTGCATTTCTTAGAGATAAATATGGCACATGGCATGAAGAATTATCTTGAAACAAATGGACATTATTGTGGTCCATGCTTCACTAAAGGATATTAGATGTGTCACAATATTTCCTAATATGCTGATATTTCAGTCATGTATATGTTGCATGTTGGTCCCATAATGAACATAATCTACACATTTTCACGTCAAAAAAAAACCCCATAATCTACACAGTGATGATACCATAATAAACGTAATCTACACAGTGATGATATGAGGTTGAATATCGTGTCAGAGTGAATATAAGTTATGGTGTCTAGCTGGAGCTAAAAAATTGCAAGCTCTTGGACTAGATGGGGCCGAGAGAATTGAGTAACTGTTGTTGGTCGGGTCATGAGTTTGTAAATTTAGTGAATAGTCCATTTAACAGTTTGGTCACCCCTCTTGTTCAGTCCTGACATGAGGGGGCAGATGTATAAGGGCCTTTTTCTTCTCTCTATAATACAAAGATACACAGCTCTCCTGTGTATTTGAGAAAAGGTTGAATATCTACTTTTCCTTTGTTGATATCCCTTTTTCATTGCTCTCATCATCAACAACAACAACAAAGGCTTTTTATCCCAAGCAAGTTGGGGTAGGCTAGAGATGAAACTTGCAGGAACCAAGCCTTTTTACATTGCGCTCATGCACTCCTTTTTTTCCCCCCGAGGGACATCATGCACTACTATTAAATGATACCTCAATTTTATTTATTATTTCTTATTCTAGCTCAACACAACTTTGCCCCTCGGCTAACTGAGTTCCACAAAATTTTCAGGTATACAACTACCTCGTGTCAGCCAACTTAGAATCTACAGATGAAGTTCCAATCAAATTACGCAGCCTTTATGCTGCGAATGGAGGGGAGCCCGAGTTCACAAACTACACTCCTGGTTTTACCGGAACCTTGGACTATATTTTTTTGTCGGATGGTAGCTCAATAAAACCTACTAGTCTACTTCGTTTACCACGAGGGGACTCTGTGGATGTGCAAGGAGGCCTGCCCAACTTTCAACATCCGAGTGATCATTTACCAATTGGTGCTGATTTTCTTGTAGTTAACAACAAGTAGAAAAGCATAGCATTTCAGCCGCAACAGCAAATGTTCTTGCATTGGTTGCACAGTTGGAGCTTCAAGAGTTAACTGTAATATGTCAAGGTTCATTTGTTTGTTTTGTTTCTTGTAGAACCAGTTGCAATTATAAGAACAAGTAGAGTATTTGGTTTTCCACTTTAATATATTTGTGTGGATGGACATGGAAGGTTTTGTTCTTTCTTTTCTGTGTGATTGTAGGGTGGACACGGCAGAGTTTGGTGCGATAATTGATGTATAGCGTGGAAGATCCGCAAGTGCCCTTGAACAGTGTGCAGTGTTTTGTGTAGTAAATTGCAATAAATAATACTAGATATTTTTCTTTATATATTAATATGACGGTGGGTGAACATAGGGACATAGCTGATTTTGTTCTTCATTTTTCAATATAATCTGAATGTAAGACGGATAAATATGGCAGAGCTTTGGTAGCATATCATTGATCCATAGCGCCTGTTTTCTAGTCCTAAACTTGTGTAGACGCAGCAAAGACCTAGTTAGACAGGTCTAAAATTCATGTATCTGAATGAATTTATTAACAAGCAAAAAACATTTGTATTACATGCTCCAGATTATCTGGACGGGAGTCTAGGTTTTATGATAAAAGTCACTGCTTAGGAACACTTACCGGAGTCACATCTTTTTGGAGTTGAATTCCTTGCATCCAGGCGTGACCGAGGACTGATCATGTCTGCTTTATTTTGATTTCATCATGAAGTAGCGAGTAACCATGGATCATTTTGACACGATACTGACATTGCCCAGCTGATGAGTTTAACTTCACTTGTGCCTTAAAATCTTATCTGTTCACGCGATGGCCACTGATTTAGTATATCCACGCTGTCATATAAGTGAGCCACAGTTCGTTTTCATAACCAAAGCTTCATACTACGGGCCATTCCCTATTTTACGAAACAGCACGAGGCACAGTACAAAATATCATTGCAGATGGCTCAGGCCTGAAGTTTCTTCTCCATGTAGCCATTTTTATATTTAGTAGAGCTCAAGCGACCATGCGGCAATGGGCAACACTACTGCCAACCAAGGGTTCTTGCACCTCGACGACATTAACTCTTTAAGCTGGACGTACAATAGACTGATACCCAGCCACCAGATAACATTTTTGGAAAGAAATATACAAAAACATGTACATAACACATCATTACGACATTAAAATGTCCACAAAAGAACAGATGTAACACACAAAAGACCATATGCAGAACTATAGTTACATAAAAATAATGCTTGATCTGTAAAAGAATGGTAGCACACATGTTTGTACATATATGCACACCTGACGAACCTAATTTTCTCCTATTTTGTTTCTGCTGGTCATAATCATATGAAGGTGAGGGTAAAGACTTAACATGAGCTGATATGTCTCCAGATAATATAAATGTCTACTCTTCTTTCTTCTCCTTTTCTCTCCTCTCTTTGATCAATGATGAGCAACACAATGGCAGCATTGTGCATGCAGCCTCAATCAACAGGCAGGCTGGCAGTGCTGAGAAATTATCCCCAGAAACTCCCATGAATGCGGCAAGTGCAACTCCAAAATAACCACTGATGATAATAGCAAGGGCAAGTGCAGACATGACGAAGGCCATAACTGACCCCTCGCAACCAGCAGGGCAAAGTTTTGCAACATGAACGCTGAAAGGCAGCACCTTGAAAAACAACAGACCCTCCATCAATCCGGAGAACACAATCGTGTATATGGAATCCGGTATTCCAATCTTCCTGTATATTCCTTGAACAAACAGCACATCTGACAACATTACGAGCGCTGTGACAAACTGCACAACTGATAGGACCTTTCGTGCAGACATTGTTTTGAAGTACTTGTTGTATGACATGCTCCAAGCCAACAGAGCGACTTGCCCAAACACCTTTGATAAACCGATAACTGATGAGTCTAGTCTTAATACTTCAGTCTGATAGAAGAACATTGTCCCAAGTAGAAATGGTATGACAGCATAAGAGACTGAAAACCATATGATTGACCAAAACATTTCGGGCATACATAGGGCACATGATAGCTCGTTCATTTGTCTACGGATGCTGGAGATAGCTGATAGATTAGTAGCTGCCTTGGGGAGTTTGAGGGAGCTCTCGGGTACAGCCACAGTAGAAATGAACTGGACCAGGAGAAGGATCGCAAAAAATAGAAACATGACTTTGGGAGAAAAGTAACTGAGAGCAATGCCACCAAGGAGATTTCCTAAGGCACCAGCAGAAGAGCCAAACATCCAAGCAAAAGATTGAAGTTGACCTGACCCTGCGGAAGAGGCCGCTTGCTTTCCAGCTTCTGCTACAATGGCATCATTGGCCACCTCACATATGGAAGCACCAAAGTTGCTCAAGAGGAGAAATATGGTAAGAACCGGAAGAGAAATAGCGGGCCAAAGGGCAATTGCTAGCCATGAAATTGCCTGCAAGAAAGCTGCAATCGCAACAATAAAAAGAAGGTTAGTGTGGTGAAAAGAAAAGTTCAATAGTTCATAGCAGTATTGTTGTAGCACCAAGTAAGATTTTGCCAGCACGTTAATAATAATGTTTACAGTTGTTTTATTGACTCAGTTAAACAAGATGTCGCTAGGAATTTTATAGTGTTAGCTGTTGTACGTTTCCAATTTTAGTGCAGCCATGTCCCTAATATCACTAATTATGCCCATCTGTTCGTTTCCAATTTTAGTGCAGCCATGTCCCTAATATCACTAATTATGCCCATCTGTTCATCAAGTAATTCAAAAATACATGATAAATTAGTCCATAAAACCGTTTGGTGTGCAACTTAATTCCCGAATTTGTTTGACTGCGAGTGTTGTTTGCTTCTCAGGTCACAGCATCTATCATTTAACTGACGGGATTGATGGATGGAGCTAGTAACTACTAAACGTTCAGGCTAAATTGACATCCGTATGTAGACTCAAGTAATGCTAGTAAATGTTTTATAGTACTGGTAAATAACAGATGTAGCACCATAATTGTAGGGCGCATTGGAATATAAGATGGTTTACTATCCTTGAAGAATTTCATCATGGCACTTGTGATGCAAGAAAGCACTTTAAAGTGGATGGCAAGGGCCACATCCAAAGTTACCACTCATGGGTGGCCTAGTTGGGTTGGCAACGTACTTTAATTGGTGATTTGTGACGAGAGTAAATTTGGTGGAGCACCGGATAGAAGTTGTTTCTTCGATAGGGAAAAGAGACTGACGGTAATCAGAAAAAGAAGAAAAAGTGAAAGGGGACAAAAGGAATGGACGAGAAGGATCAAAAGATGACAGGCGCGCATAAGCATATTCTTTGCGGTGATTCCATTTGCCATGGGACACACATGTAGGAACAGCACGCGAGTAAAGAATGTAAAAGATCTAAAGCGTGGTTGCTATGTCAACACAGCTCAAAGAAGAGAAAGCTATCGCACATTCCCACTTTACGGGCTTCACAAACACACTCTAATAGACACAATGGCGCATGACAAATTCTATTTTGGCCACAACAGAAATGGCTAAAAGAAAATAAATCAGGTCTCAGACTCTCGGTGGAAATGAAAGATGTATACACTTCTCTAATTCCGAAGCAAAGACCCGGGATCAATTAATTTAATAAGTTCTGGAAAATTACGGGGAGCATGATGAAGTGAACTGATCATGGCAGGAGAGGTTTCGGGATCTGGACAGGAAATGCACGGAACAGGGAAATGACAGGGGAGGGGGGCGTACCGCCGATGGCGACGTAGGGCAGGCGCCGGTGCCCGCGAATGGGGACGGCGTCTGAGAGGAGGCCGATGAGCGGCTTGGCGACCATGGGCAGGTTGGCAGAGGCCTGGAGGATCTGCAGCGAGGATGCGGCGACGCCCATGCCGTCCTTGAGGAAGAAGTTGACGCCCAGCCACGGGAACAGCCGGAACCCCTGCACCCAGAAGCCCACCCCGATCACCAGCCGCCGCCTCGCCTCCGTGGCCGCCGCCGCCATGGCCCTCACCTCCTGTTTCTCCTCCTTCTCCATGGCAACACCCCCACCTCTCTCCTCCGCCAAATCTTGATCGCCTCTGCGGTGGCTCCGCTCCTCCCGATCCAGAAGAAGAGAGTGAGAGCTGGTGGTTCTAGGACGCACGCGTACGAGAACACGTAGAAAGGGGCAGCGAAATCAATTGATCAACCGAATTGTTAACTGGCGCCGCGGATCCACGAGCGCGAGATAGCGAGAGGGAGGAGAACACGCGGCGGGTGGTCGGCGAAGGAGGTTGCCAGAAGAGCGGAGAGCTCAGCAAGCGGCTGTATGTATGTGTACACGTGGGCTGGGCTTTCATGAGCCACGACTTCCGCGTGGGCCATACCAATAATGTTTGTCGGCACTGCTCAAGATGGGCCTGATGGTGTGTGGCATTAGGATAAGTCCAGTTTGAAACTTCACACTTTGGGTCTCGGCTCATGGCCAGCTGAGTGGCCCAGCCCAATGCTTTCTATCGGGCCCGAAACGAACGACGCCGCTGCACCGTCAATTGCTATCGAACGGTTCAGAGAAAAGCTTAGCTTTTCGAGTCGACTAGGGCGTTCGCTTGGCCCCATCTAACGCAGACGAGCTCAATCCCTGCGCTGCCGCCGCCGTCACCGTCACCGTCGTTCTTCGTCGTCCTCCTCCGCCGCCGACGCGACCTCGCCGTCGCCTCCCGACCGCGGCCTCTTCTCCACCGCAGACCATCCGGAGGCGGCGCCATGTCTCAAAACAACCCCTCCCAGCTGCTCCCCTCAGGTGCGCGGAAGAATCTCGCTTTATCTCGCGCATTGCTCGCGATTCCCTAGCTGTTGCAGTTTTGTATCTGGGATTCGAGTCACTGAATCGGATGTTTGCTTGTGCATGTGCCCTTGGGTGCCTGTGTGCGCGGCTTGGTGTTGGGGAGCAGAGCTGATCGACCGGTGCATCGGGTCCAAGATCTGGGTGATCATGAAGGGGGACAAGGAGCTCGTCGGCACCCTCTGCGGGTTCGACGTCTACGTCAACATGGTGCTTGAGGATGTCACTGAGTAGTATGTGAAATTAAGCCTTAAACCCTAGTTTCTGTTCTACTACACTTTATAATTGTCGCTCTTGGGTTAGTTTGGGTTTTGAGCCAAGTTCGAAAAAAAAAAAGTTTGGGTTTTGAGCTTAGTTCAGACTACTACGCTCGGCTATGACTAAATTGTTAGTGAGACGAAGCTGCATGTGCTCACTGCGACTTAGCTAATCTGGAAAATTGGGCTTGAGAAATTTGTGTAGAAACTACCACACTGCTCAGTATTTAACTATTTATTACTTAAAAGCAGCAACATATCATTTGTCTTTAAATTGTGATTGGGGTGCCTTGAGCCCGTCTTGAACTTCACCTATAAAGGTTGTTCCCAGATTTTTTGTGACAACTGACAAATGGTTTGGGGAAAGATTTGCTGGTATTTGGTCAAAGTCAGATATACAGAGGATATATGGCTCCCGCCGGTATTATATGAACTCATAGAATAGGCTCCGCACATTTTGAAGCATCAAACCCTTCATAGTAAACGAAAGCATTTAGGTGATTCTGGAAGTCCATGCCTGCTGCGATGTTTCCTTAAAAAGCTGTAGTTTACCAATTCATCTGTCTTTGGTGTTTGCTTTATGTATGCCTTCCAGAAAATCATTAGGTCGTCCGCTGCAACATTACTTCCGGGATTTGGTAGAAGCTATAAGTGCATACTGAAAATGTTTTTGCAATATCTAAAGTTAAGAAACTATACTATGGAGTTTCTTTTATCTAAATGCTGCCTTTTGATTGCTCTTCTTTTATTGAAGCTTTGGCTGTCATTTTGGATTTATAATAACCGCAATTAAAACATAGCAACTCACTCATATTTTCCTGACCTGCATCGATTTGTTTGCAAACTTTGTTTAAATTTAGTACACTAAATCTCTGTTTTCATGTCTTCTCATCCTTCTGTAGCGAATACACCGCTGAAGGTCGTCGTATTACAAAACTTGACCAGATACTCCTGAATGGCAACAACATAGCCATTGTAAGCATCTTGATCAGATAACATTTGTGCTATTTGATAATGTTTATTTGATTGCCATCTCTGACATTATTGCTACTCTTTTGTCCTTTCGCAGCTTGTTCCTGGTGGTTCACCGCCAGATGTGTAACGAGCTAGTGACTTTGAGAACGACCATTTGTGGTGAAGGCGCATCAGCGAACACTGCACCTTGTACTGCCCAACCGCTGGATGTTTTCTCGTCTCAAATGTGTTTCTCCCCTTTGTGATTGTATCGAAGTTTATTAGCAACTTGGAAACATCGAAACTCTCTTCCATATGAATCTTGCTGACCTGAAGCAGAGGGCCTGCATAGCTGTGCTTATATTATTGGCTGTGCTAATTCTGAGTACCTCTTGCAGTTCAATGCTTGTCACCGTTCTGCAATGTGAATCTAAATGCTTTGCTAATTCATGACTTCTCTGTTCGCTTTTCACTCAAAATTGGTCTTATTTGTTTCCTGCTCTTGGGCTCATAACAGAGGGGGGTTTGAATTAGTTTGAATTGCGAGTCGAACATAAAATGAGATTACAGTTGGTGCAAACTTCGCATTGCTATTTAGAAGCCAGCATGGCTACCTTTATTGACTAGTGCGCATCATGGACTGCAATGTCAACCTGCACAGCTTGTGAGCGTGACCGTTGGCAGATAATGTAGGTGCTCGCTGTATGACCATTGTGATGCCCGATGAAAAGTTTAGAACTACTCCCTTCGGTTGTGAAAGGTTGATGTTAGGACATTGACTTTAGTTCGATTTCGAACTAATTTCCTTGTTTGGACATCAATAATTTTTATCCGGTAGTAGTATGCTCTTTCACGACGTGATTTTTAAGACATGGGATCTGCGTATATGTATGGCGCACAATTTTGTTTCAAGCACGACACATACCATATTTGCAACGTGTAGAATAACATGTAACTAGATTATAGTGTCAAAATGCTATCTTTTTCAAGGCAGTGTGCCAATTTTACAGAAAAATTACAAGAGTATATATGCAATTATGTTGGAAGAGGATTATTTTCCTAAGAGGAAACAAGGACGATTGTTTGAAGCGAAAGGGCATGTAGCTTAGTGGTTACAAGAGCTTTAGTAGCACCTGAGGTCTTGGGTTCGTCTCCCCGTGTGGGAGCGAATTTTTTAGGATTTAACGGCGTTGTGCTTTCAGCGGGAGGTGATGTGGCCGTCGACAGCGAGGCGCCAGTGGCGACTTCGTCAATCTCGAGGATTTGCCGGCTCAGTCTTCGAAGATGCTCATAGAGGTAGGGTTTGCGTATGTGCGTTCGTAGAGGTGAGTGTGGGTGCGTTGTGAGTGTCTATACTGTGCAATCGAAAAAAAAGGACGATTGTTGATCTGGACAAGTGGACAATAGCATAGTTTGTGTATTGATGCTTTGTTGTAGATCTAAATTATACATTTCTATATGGCTATTGTGCAAATTTAACCAACCACAATAATTTGCTCATTTTTATTGATTCCAAACAAGCCGGCGATCGAAGCCAGGCTGTGTTACCTGGTGCACTAGCACCAGGCTAAGCAAAAGATTTTGCACTAAGGAGCTCGTTATGACCGGTTAATTACTTCAAATTTAGTCACAAATGCCATAATGGCACCACCCTGTGTTCCAGTCTTTTATGACCGGTTAATTACTTCAAATTTAGTCACAAATGCCATAATGGCACCACTCTGTGTTCCAGTCTAGCATCGCCACTGCATTCCATAATGGTAACAGTAGAAAAAATAGTTAAATGATTATGTATTAGGAATAAAATACAACAATTCACAATGCCCGAGTACTTTGAGATTTGTGCAAAATCCTAGGATATGTCCAACTGGGATGACCGAGATTTGACCAAACCCTAGCCCCCACTTTGCCCGCCGCCACTCCACCCAACCGACCCACCCACCCTTTGCCACGCTCTATAAAAAGGGCCGTTAACCCATAGAGAGATATCAAAAGACATTTATAAGTAATTTCGATGCGCTGGTTACATTCTCTATTCCGACCATCAAACTATCATTCTTCTTGACTACCAAACCTTCGCTTTCGCGCTCCACCAACCACAAACATATACAACTTACTTATGGACTTCGTCATCATGCTCCGGTCCTTTCGTCTTCATCCACCTTGTAACGAGCCATCCAAAAGGTTTGTGTCCTCATATGAAACGATCTGTAGTCTTGTAGAATCTTTGATCTCATAACCTATGACCAGCAATCCATCCTCATATGTGTATTTCTTGGTATGTATGTCGTAGTGATCTCTAGTCTCTAGATGTACTTTGTAAAATCTTAGATCTCATAATCTATAATCTATATGATAGGCAATTTGGTTGGGATGGTTGTTACCTATTAATTTATTTCCTAGAAAAAATGTGACTAATGTTGAGCTTTTTATACATGTGAAATTTAGCTTTTGTCTTAGTGTTGGTGGGTACTATGTCTCGCCATTCATGACATGTCCTTCGGGAGCAAATTGCAACCACGATGAATTAATATATCGTTTGCATATATCAAGCTACATGAAACTACCACATGTTCACAAGTCTTAAACGACTGCTAAGTTTATTGTTATTGTTGCCTGTTCTTTTCTCTTTTTTTGGTTATTGTTATTGTTGCCTGTTCATGTGATGCTTGTGATTGAGGACGACTTAGAGCTTCCATATTTTTCGTTTCCAATCTGAATCGAATGGGTTTTGAGTTTCTAGAGATTAATGTGTGTATGTGTGAAACAGGAACAGATTGATGTACATCCAAATTTGCATGTGAAAAGCTGGGCGTCGTTGATGATGCAAGGCTGCAACTCCCCGACTTCCATAGGGGTGTAAATAGGTGCCCCATAGGGTAACCTCCGACCCTCTTTAGTTCAACCAAATGAATTAAGTTTTCAAAATGAGAGCTTATTTTGAAAGAGGGTCGAAGGTGACCGTAAGGGTCGCCAATTTGCACCCCTAGACTTCCAGCAGCACCTCCACATCCTTCACCTTCACCACGTTGTGCTTCGACAACCTGCGGACCTGCACCGTGCACGCCGACGATGTCCTCGTTAATCAGTATACCTCACAACAATGTCCTTGTTTTTGCACCGACGACGACTCACCTGTATGAGCTTGTGGCCGGTGTGCTCGCCGGCGATGCAGGTGGAGCAGACGGGCTGGCCAGTGCAGTTGTGCAGAACATGTTGCAGCCGCCGCTCCGTGTCGCGCGGCTGGCGCTCGGGTGCTCTGGCATTCCTCGAAGAAGTTCGCCTTCGGCAGGGGTGCAGCCACGCCGGCGGGACGCGTTCAGCATCGGCACGGGCCATGTCCTTCAAGCTGACCATTTTCGTCCTGCATTTCTGCCAGGAAGAACAAAAGCACGGGCAAGCAGATAGAAATGAAGGGTCAATCAAGAGCTTAGGTATCGCTGCTGATCTATGTTTCTTTCTGTTCAGATGATGGATGAGACAGTCAATTTGAAAGGGATGGCTTTGGAGCCTCCAGATATTCATGTATATATACGAATGAAACAATGACAACGAATTGAACGTCCAAATTTGCATGTGAAATGGACGAGATATGGCAAAAGAGGTTTGAAATTTTTTTGGCGCAGGGAGAGAGCCACTGTTTCTTTCCATTTCTCTCCCCCTCCGCCAATAAAATTTCAAATCTCCTTTGCAATATCTTGTTCAGTTCACATGCAGATTTGATGCCCAATCCGTTTGTTATTGTTTCATGCGTGTATATATATGAATCTCTGGAGGTTCCAACCATCCGTTTCAATTGACTGTCTCGTCCATCATCTTGGCAGGTAACAACATACATCAGCAGCGTACCTTGCCCTTGATTGATCCTGCATTTCTCTCTGCTTGCCGTCAATCAGGTGTTCTCTCCGGAAGAAATAAGGCAGGACAAGAATGGTCAGCTTAAGAGATGGCCCGTGCCAACGCTGAGCGCCTCCCCCGGCGTGGCTGCGCGCCCTGCTGGAGGCGACGTTCTTCGAGGAATGCCCCGAGCACCGGGGCGCCAACCGCACGACTTGGAGCGGCGGCTGCAACATCTTCTGCACCAACTGCACTGGTCAACCCCTCTGCTCTGCCTGCATCGCCGGCGACCACGGCGGCCACAAGCGCATCCAGGTGGGTCGTCGGTGAAAAAACAAGGACATTGTTGTGAGGCAGGAGTATATACTGATTGTGTACTTGGGTCGTGCACGGTGCAGGTCCGAAGGTTGTCGAAGCACAACGTGGTGTAGGTGAAGGACGTGGAGGCGCTACTGGACGTTCGGGAGCTGCAGCTGTACCTCATCAACGGTGCCTTCGTGGCGTATATGATAGGGAGCCTTGCTCAGATGAACTTGTGCTTGCATGGCTTC
Organism: Eragrostis nindensis; assembly: GCA_012490785.1. NCBI lineage: Eukaryota > Viridiplantae > Streptophyta > Magnoliopsida > Poales > Poaceae > Eragrostis > Eragrostis nindensis. The sequence goes on from JAAXCT010001073.1 coordinate 200,789, forward strand.
TAGCTTGGCCCATGTCTAAAGCAACCAGGATCTGTTAAACTTTCCTTATTAGTGTTCACTACTAGAATTCTTCGGTTTCTCTAGGCCTCAAATCCTAGGGAAAGATCTCAAAAACCCTAGGGAAACAGTTTCCTTAGGATAATTATTAGGGAAAGAGTCGTAGGGAAGGATTTGACGGGAAACCCACATGGTCCCTTACGGTTTCTGACAAAATCTCCAGAGAAAGTCTCTCTTTCCTCATTATGGAAAGAGTAAGGCATAATGTGTTTTTCTCCTTCCACATAAGCACGCTACTATTTTTCTTCTTATTAGTGTTCCTGAACCAGCGCCCCATGGAGGGGAAGGGGAAGGCTGGCGATAGTGGCGAGTACAGGTGCGACAAGGCCCTCCTCGACAAGACCTACCGCTTCTGCTCGCTTGGATGCAAGGTAAATTATGCGTATGATTTCTTTCTGTCTCGCTCTCATTTGCCATGCCGTCATTGCTGTGCATATGCATGGTATGGTTGGTAAGGCGGGGGCTTATATTTCCAGCACGAGTAAAAGGGTGGTGAGTATTTTTGTGTCCAATCAGCTGTTAGATTTTCGGTTGGTTGATTGCAGTATCGTGTGACACCGTATTTTCATTTCTGATGTATCTTTTTAGCCAACACTGATCGAGACATTTTACGGTGTTTGCGATGTTTGCGAGGTACTCAGAAGTGTTAAGAGATACTGCAAAGTGAGCCGTTGATAAAAAAAAAGACGAGGTACGGAATAAAAAATATCATAACATAACAACTAATTAAGAGTTTTTTTCCTTTTTTACATCACAATTATTAGCTCCATTTCATTTCCTTCATGGAAAGGACATTCATCTCTCTCTACATGGAGGGATGAACAGCCATTGGTGCGTGAGGATTTTTCATGGACATGAGTGCGAGAAAGGCCTGAGAAGGGTAAGCCACTAAGCCGTGATTAGTTCCATTGAAGCATGTCGATCAGAGGAGATGAGGAGAGCGTACCCCTCGAGAAGCGTGTCCAGAAGCCATCACACGATCAGGAAGCCGTGTGGAGCAGCGATAATGATGACTGTCGCATCAAGGAAAATGTAGGAGTTGGTGGTGCAGGCAGGTGGCTGCGTCCGATCACATTATCTTAGAAATGGGTGTACAAATATTCTAATGTTATTTTTTTAAAAAAATATGTCACTCAAGTGGACGATATCTATAAGGAATTATGAGCATATCTTATGAGCTATTTTATAAGCATATTTTGAATTCATGATCAATTGTTTAAACATGATATGTTTAAAAATATAAATATTATTGTTATTTTAAACATATTATGTACACCATCTCTACAAGATCAATATTTTCTCAATGCATTGGCACTATTGTTAAATACTGCAGAGTAACAAACAAGAAAGGGGTCCATAATGGCAAAATCAAGGAAGTTGATCTGATATTCGCACAACGAAAGAATGATGCTATCTTATTAGCATCTATAACATTTACATATTTGCAATAATCATTGATGTACAACATTACCAATGTCAAACATCGTTGAAAATATCTATCATTAGATGTTTTTTTTAATATCATCCACTATGAGAGCATTCTACACAGAATATGTTTTCATTTGATGTTAAGAACATTCTAGAAGATTTATTTATATTATCAATAGAGGTGGTGTATGCATTTTATGTAAGATAAGATTTTTGAAAAGAAACAGCACTTGTGGTGCATCACATGTGCATTCTACTGCCGAAAATAATGAATCTTGACAGCATGAGTGCATGACGACCTTACGTTGGTCTTGTTAATTCATCTAGTATGACACCAAAACTCATGTCTTAAATTTGTATGAGAAGATGTAGATTATACAAGCGAGACATGAAACAATCTGGAATGTTATTTCACCATCATTTCCCTTGGAATCTAAGAAACCATAAACTCTCGAAAGCATTAGAGGTACAAAGACAATACAAATCATGTTCTTGCTAATGTTGTGTTATGACACTCTCTACATGCATCGACGTTCCTGCCTCAAACATTGACTTCCCTCCGGCCACTAGAAAGTTAACAGAATATTATTTTTATCTACATTTTACTCTACACACGCATGGAATGATGATGTGCGGGGAGTTGGGACGAATTGATATATTTAAACTTGAAATGTTGACTTTTACCTACTTGAAATGGCCTCGGAACCTACCCACATGGCGCGCGTGGACTCCAGCAGCTGCCTGACTGCGGCCCCGAATCTCACACCTCAAAGTTTCCAACATCACAGCTGGAGGCTCAACACGCTGGCTCGCGGTGTCCGTCCCACCATCTCTCAAGCTCTTCACAGCCCGCACAGCACTTCAACGACGAGGGAGGTGGTGGTTTACGAGTTAGCTGTCATACATTGTTGATTGGTAGACTTTCGCGTCTTAATTTTATACACAAACGCACTCGGGGAAATACAATCCCAACGCACATCCTGGCGGGAAGGCACCTGCACTCGTCAGTTCCCTTTAGTTGGCGTCGCGCCGTCAGAAGATGCTTTTGCTTTTCTGACCATTGGCCGATGCGCAACGATTTTTGAACGGCTACGGTAAGACTAACCATGGAAAAGCTAGCCAGGGGCAGGACAGGACCATTCGTGGTTTCACCACTCGGCCGGGGTGCCTCCGCTTTCGGCAAAGCCATGGCCCCCTGCAGCGAGGTGATCGGCATCGTGTTCCTTGCTTCCTCTCTCCCTCCTTCTAGAAGCAGTCCCACTCGTGCGTGTCATCGATCCCCGGCCGGACCGCCAGCGGCGTGAGGCAGTTTTGAGTCGTGCATCTTCACCTCCGTCACGGACTGATTTTCACGGTATATAGAACTCGCGTTGGGAACTTATTCGCCGTCATGGTATCTCCCTTTTGATTCCGTGATGAGGCACACCGTACCAATCGATCACCGTGTCACGATCACCATTAACGTGCATGGGTATTCTTAATTAGTCTATTTCCTGCAGCGCTCATTAGTTACGTGATATATGTCAATTGTCAAAGTGTCCGTCACCAACTCGCGGCACGTCCTCGTCGTCGTCCATGGGCACGCTACCACAGGTCTGCGCCGGCAGCGGCGGCGCTGGACCGGCAGCTCACGTCCTCGTCGTGCCGTACCCGGCGCAGGGCCACATGCTCCCGCTCCTCGACCTCGCGGCACTGCTCGCCTCCCGCGGGCTCGCGGTCACCGTCGCCGTCACGGCCGGCAGCGCCCCGCTCCTCGCGCCGCTGGCCGCCGCGTTCCCATCCGTCGGGACGGTCGCGCTGCCGTTCCCCTCGTCGTCGCCGCTGCTCCCAGCCGGGTGCGGCGAGAACACCAAGGACCTCCCGCGCCATCTCTTCCGGCCGTTCATGGCGTCCCTGGCCGCCCTCCGCGCCCCGCTCCTCGCCTGGTGCGAGGGCCAGCCGAGCAGGCGCCGCGTCACGGCGGTCGTCTCCGACCTCTTCACTGGGTGGACGCGGCCGCTCGCCGCGGAGCTCGGCGTGCCGCACATCATGTTCTCGCCGTCCTGCGCGCTCTACCTCGCCATGTCGCACTCCCTCTGGCACCGCCTCCCCGTCCGGCCCGGCGCGCACGACGGCGCGGTCACGTTCACGGAGATCCCCGGCTCGCCTAGCTTCCCGTGGAGCCAGCTGTCGTGGCTGTTCCGTGAGCACGTGGCCGGCGACGAGTTGTCCGAGGCGATCCGCCAGCTCTTCCTTTGGAGCCTGGACAGCGCGTGCTTCGTCATCAACACGTTCGCGGTGCTCGAGGCAGCGTACGTGGAGCGCCCGCTCTTTTTTTTTCGAAAGATCCGGAAGATTTCCGGCATTTGCATTATAAGAAGAAATAGAGTTTCATGCGCCAGTGACGCACTTACAACTTGACGCCAGGTTTAGGAGCATGAGCTAAACCGGCGATTACAAAAGGTGTTACTCTCTAAACTGATTTACAACCAACGCCGCAAGGCGCTTTGCCCCTGCTGAACTCCACATGGCGACTTCCTCTTTGATCTCTGTGACGACACGGCCAAGAGTCTTCTCTCTTCCTTCAAAGATTCTAGCATTTCTTTCTCTCCATATTGCCCAGATGACAATGATGATGAAGGTCCTGATACCTTCGCATTGATCAGAGTTTGGCCCATCGGCTAGTTTGTTGAACCACTCCGCGACCGTTTGATCATTTTGCCAAGAAGCCGGATTGAACTGTGGTGCTTGAAACCAGATACTAACAGCCGTCCAAATTTGCTTTGATGCTGGCCACTCCGAGAACAGGTGAGCCGCCGTCTCCAAGTTCCGTAAGCACAACTGGCAGAAGTATTCATTTGGCCCGCCGGAGTCGCTAAGCCCCTTCTGAAACCCACCGAATCTGAAACTGAAACAGAACTGCATCTGCCCCCATGCACTGAAGCTGTGAACAATAGCACGCCGGCACCTTGAAACCATGTTGACACTGAACCGAACTGAAGCCAGGATTGGAACACTTGAAAACTTTGCTTGACAACATACATTAAAACTGGTAACACTAGCATGAAATCTCCTCCTAACCGACATGAAGCTGAACTGAACTGAAACTGGGACACCTGATCGGACATGAACCGAACACACCACCATACTCTGATGCAACAGCGGATCCCCACCAATAGACCCCAAACCAGATCCACTACCAAGCCAACGCCACCCTGCAACTAACAGACCATCCCGACACGACCCAGCAGACAGCTGGGTATACACCAGCAGAAGTTGTGCTAACATTGGGGAAACAGTTTGAACAGCAGCAAGCGGCGCAATCATGCCGCCTCCGCCTGCGCCGCAAGCTCCTGTGCGGCCAGTGCTTCTGTTGCCTTCGCCATCCGTCCATTCGCCACGCGAGTGATGGCCCTGAAAGCCTGCACTGTCTTCTTGGGTAGCGGTGAACCATAGGTGCCCGTGTACTTCTTCATGGCCGCATCCCCGACCGGCTCGTTCGCATCGGCCAAGTCGAGGAGGCGGATGAGGCGGTGAGTAGCCCGTTGCGCCACCGGCACAATGGACTTGAGCTTCGCCTGCCTTTCGCTTTGCCGCGAGGGTTCCGCCGAGACCGAGCGTACGCGCGGTCCGCGGCAGGGAGCAGGATCCGGCTGCTGCTGTTGTGCCGGACGGGGAACAGGAGCCGGCAGTGCACCCTGGGCCGGCGCAGGGAACATGTTGTCCAGGAAGGCTTGCGCGTCCTGGGTCTGCTCCGGCCCAGTGTGGTGGTCTTCTGCTTCTGGGCCCGGCTCGTGCATGATGTCCATGGCCTGGACCTGGGTGGTGAGCTGGTCCACCTGTCCATTGGGCTCCAGCTGGACACCGGGCCCAAATAGGCGTTCGCCCTCCACCGAAGAATGCTGGAAGCTTGTGCTCGGCGGAAGACCTAGCTCCGGGTGCGCGCCACACCCGATGCCACTTGGGTGCCAGTCTTGGGAGACCGGTACGTAGGGCGACGAGGCAGGGAGGTCACCAGAGCCTGCAGGGCTAAAAGACAACGGCCGCTCCAACGAGGCCGAGACAAAGTTGGAGAATTCATGCAGCATGGGGTCGAGATCATACCCAGAATGGGAACCGCTCAGCTCGAAAGGCTCCTGGCACAGAGACACGAAAAAGTCCAAGAGGGGGTCCGGGTGCGATCTTGGAGGTGGTGGCGCCTGCGGTGCAGGCACAAGCTCCTCGAAGGCAGCGGTGGGAGGCACTCGTGACGGTGCATGGACCGAGACTGCCGCGCCCATGTCGAGACCTCGATCCCCCAACACCTCGAGCTCCGCAGCCGCATACCTCGGGCTCTGTGTAGCCGGAGCATGGCCGCGCCCCCGCGACGGAGAGCGCGAGCGCCGCCGGGACCAGCTCTCATCATCACGCCGCTGCGGAACCCTCGTCCGAACCTGACCGGAGACCGGGAGGAGGACCGGCCCCTCTTCCGAACCCCTCGCCGAGTGTCGCGTGGCGTCGCCCGAGCCCGCCAGCGCGCGGAGAGCGCGTGCGGTCTCTCTCGGTCCGCCGCGGGCAGTCGTCAGCGGGGCGGCCTCTGCCGTAGAAGCCATCCCGCCAGTCCCGCCTTGGCGGAGGGTCGCGGCGGTCGTCGTCGCGGTCGTCATCGCGGCGCGCTCTCGCTCCCGGCTGTCGACAACCAGTCGCCGAGCGAGAGGCCTGGTCCGGCCTGCGTCCATCGAGCACGCCGCGAAACCAGTCGAAGCGCTGGTACGCCGGAGTGGCCCGGTCGGACGAATCCAACAAGCCCGGTGACGGCAAACAGCTGACTCCCGAGCTCGGCGTCCGCGCCGCGACAGGAGTCCAGTCGTAGTAGTGGTTCAAATGGATGAGAAGCTCCGCCGTACCGCCCTCCGGCGGCTGCGCCAGCTCAGAGGCCGTCGGCGAGCCCCCATTGCGGCCGCGTGATGCACCCGCACCCTCCGGGAAGAACGCCGTCGTCTTGGAGCGCGGCAGCCGATCTGGGTTATGCATCCATGCATAGCACCCAAAGACCTCGGTGTTCTCCTGCCTGAACGTGTCGGGGTTCATGCGATCGAACACGCACACGTCCCCCAGCACGAGCTTGAAACCCTCCTCCGACCAAGCATGGAGGGGAAGGTTCTCGATGTAGAGCTTGACGTTGTAGTACCACTCCGTCGGCCGCAGGTGGGTGTTGACGCACCATGGCTGGATCATGAGCGTGGAGCCGCCGACGCGGACGCTCCCGGAGCGTGCAGCGGTGTCGCACTGGTCGGGGTTGTCGAAGCGTACGAGGAAGTTCTCCGGCTTGTGGCGCGCGACATGGATGTTCCAGCGAGGGATGTGCAGCTGCTGGTTGATCGCATGCAGTACCTCCATCTCGCTGGGGCTGTAGTTGTGGTCGAGTGCAGACAACAGCACCGCGCAGCGGCGCAACTTCTGCGCCTCCGCCTCCATGGCGCCCCCAGCGACCACCGCGGCATGAGCATGAGATGACCGCTGGTCCGGTCTCCCGGCTACGTAGCCGTCGGGCTGCTCCATGTCCGGCGTCGGCTGCTTGACTGCTTCCGCGAAGGTGAGGGGCGGAAAGGCAAGACGACTATGGATGCTGGTGGAAGGGAAGGTGAGCCTGGATCTGATGGGTGGTGGTGGCAAGGTGAGACGAGAGTGCACGGGTTTGCGACCTGACTCCGCCGCGGCCTTGCAGTGGCGAGCAAGGTGGCCGGAACCAAGGCAGGAGATGCAGCGGGAAGGTTTGCGGCAATGGGCTAGGCGGTGGTCGGGGCTAAGGCAGCGAAAACACTTGCCCCAGAAGACATCTCTATAGGCCGGCGAGAGGGCCTTGGGGGTCCGGCCATCCCGCCGAGTTAATGCCATGGCCGTTGGGGGAGCACGACATCGGTCACGCCGCGGCTTGACCAGCTGCCAGCCTTGGTTCTCCTCCTGATCAGGCGCACGCGGCTGCGCCCGCATTGAAGGCCTGTCGCGGCGGGCAGGAGCCAGCACAATGGATTTTAGCCTGGTTGTCGTCGCGGCACGGTGGACGGCAGGCTGAGCTTGCCCTTCCATAGAGAGCGGCGTGATAACTCCGGAGCCGCCTTTGCTGCATTCGCCGCGCTCAAGGCCCCCACGCACGGCCGCGGGAACCCCGGCAGTGAAGGCCGGATTCGCTGGCGAAGAAGCGACAGCCAGATCTGCCGCGGGGGTGGAGACCTTGCCGTGACCTGCGGCAGAGCTGATAGCTGCAGCTGCCGCCTCGCTTTGGCCTCCCATGTCCTGCAGGAACATTGAAGGCCGCGTGCCATAGGCGCCATCTTCATCTTCAATGGAGCCCCAGTCGAGCTTCTCCGGGCTGGTCTCCGAACACGCGAGACTACCCGCCGGACTCTGGGGTGGGCTGGTGGATACAGCGGTGAGCCTACCTGATGGACTGTTGGGCGAGCTGTCAAGAGTGGTTGGGGCGGTGGCTGCCGGGGCCGGGATGGCCGGCGGCAGGTTTGTGAGCGCCGGCACCACCAGGGGCGCCAGCGCAGGCGCGGGTGGCTCTCGCTCACTCATCCGGGTGCTAGAGTTACCGGAGCGCCCGCTCTCGGACCTGATGACGAGGCGCGTGCTCGCGGTGGGCCCGCTGGAAGACGCCGTGCCCGTGAACCCCTACGGCGATCGCGGCGGAAAGCCCGCGGTGGCGCCGGCGGCCGTGGCCGCGTGGCTGGACGCGTTCGCCGACGGCTCCGTCGTGTACGTCTGCTTCGGGACGCAGCACGCGCTGTCCGCCGCGCAGGCGGCGGCCGTGGCGAACGCGCTGGCGCGGAGCGGCGCGGCTTTCGTGTGGCGGCGACGAGGAGCGGCACCGCCGTGCCGGAGGGCTTCGAGGCGGCGACGGCGTCGCGGGGCATGGTCATACGCGGGTGGGCGCCGCAGGCGGAGGTGCTGCGCCACCGCGCCGTGGGCTGGTTCCTCACGCACTGCGGCTGGAACTCGGTGCTCGAGGCGGCGGCCGCCGGCGTCGCGACGCTCACGTGGCCGATGGGCGCCGACCAGTTCACCGACGCGTGGCTGCTCGCACAGGCCGGCGTGGCCGTGCCCGTGGCGGAGGGCGCCGACGCCGTGCCCGATGCCGGACGGATGGCTGACGCGATCGCCGCGGCCGTTGGGGAGGAGGGGAAGCCCGTAAGGGAGCGCGCGGTGGAGCTCGGCCGGAAGGCGGCGGCGGCGGTAGCGGGAGGTGGGAGCTCGCACAGGGACTTGGACGAGTTGGTCCGCATGCTCACTGTGTCCGTCTAACGGTCCAAGGCTCTGAACCTTCAAAGATGTTATGTGAATAGCACTACAACCTGAACACGACCATTGCTTTCGCCGATTTGCTCTGAGCTCTGTATCACTCTCTGACTCGCCGTGTTGCTCTGAAAACATACGTATATCTTAGTCTTAGCTACCTATCTTAGCTGTAATGTACGTCCACGCCCAAAAATGGACGGCGGCGCTGCCCTTATCCCGCAACGGCTCGTCTGCCGGAAGAAGCTATCTACATCCGACCTCTACCCGGAGCAAGCGCGCCTGCTCATCCCCCGCGCGAACGGTGACCCCGGGGACGCGCTCGCGGCGTTCCTGACCTCAGGTGAGATGGATGAGATGGACAGCGTGCGCGAGCGAGACGGCTACGGGATCAACAGGAACAGGCGCTGTATGGACGTGCCGGTCTTCGACCGCTATGGCCATCGGTACGACATGACGCTCAGGTGCGGGGAATCGGGGCGCTACTTAGTAATTTACGGTTCTCTTTTTGCTCAAGATTTGAACCCTCGATCCACATTGCTTAAACGTTTTGACTACATATATTAATAATAATAACGAAATATTTTCAAGATATATAACTAGATAAATTGGTCTAGTTCGTAGCCTTCTGGTACTTTAAGACAGTGTCTCAGCAAGTGCCAGACGGAGCGGTTGTCGTCGTCAAACTCCTCGTCCTCCAACCCTTCGGTGCCAAGGTCGTCGAAGAACAGTATGACCATCCCGAGGGCCCCGTCCGGGTGGCCGCCGACGCCGTCAACGGGCTTCCTTCCCTTGCGCAGCGCCGGCGAGCGGAACGCCCACACCTCCATGAACAGCTCCGGGGCATCGCCGCACACCACGGTGCTGTCGCTCAGAAACAGCTCAAACTCGGACTCCGACGCCGCAGCCAGGCGGTAGAGTCGCGTGTCGTTGTCCTCCGCGGACGTCGACACGCACTTGAAGTCGTACCGCGTGCCGTCGCGGTCGAACACCGGCACGTCCAGCCCGCCGGTCATGCCGTGGTCGACGACGGCGCCGAGCTCGCCGCCCGTCAGCGCCGCCGTGAATTGCTCGCCGCCCCCCCGTTGACCGTCAAAAAAAAAAAAAAAATTGCTCGCCGCCGACGGAGAGGAGCCCACGCCTCAGGTCGGCCTGGGCCCCGGCGTGCAGCCTCTTGCCGTACACGCGCGAGGGGATCGTCGCGCCGAGCGCCGCCAGCTGCGCCCGCAGCACGGCGCAGTCGCCGCAGACGTCCTCGAATTTGCCGGACTCCCGGAGCTCCGGTGACTCATTGGAGTTTTGACTGCTGGACACGTCGGAAAACGCTTGACCCATCGATGTCAGAGCAGTGGAACCTCTCGACAAACGGGATTTGTTTTTCTTGCAAAGAGGCTTGCAGCGACCAGTTTGATTCCTGAAACAGAGGGAGTCGTCCACTACTTATTTTGCTTGATACAGTAGCCTAGTTTCTACGTCGAACTCGGACTCATCCGTGTCCGATCCCGGGAGGGAAATTTTCGGGGCCAACAACCGAAGCAAATACTCCCGATACAGTTGTTCGTTTCCCGGGAGGGAAATTGGAGTACTGTTGTTCGTTTCCTGAACAGCAGAGGAATCAGTCCCGATACAGCCTACAGGACCAACAGAATATTTGCCGGCGCCGGCGCACAGATTCACTAATACTGAAATCTTGATAATTTACGATGCTGCAGCTTCAGAAAGCGAACAACTTTCGCATCTAGTGTCTTACTGCAGTACTACCAAATAACAAACAATGATGTCTTGTAAATTGTTGTTTCCACACGATTGAATGGGAGCGGCGATGCCCCGGAGCTGTTCATGGAGGTGTGGGCGTTCCGCTCGCCGGCGCTGCGCAAGGGAAGGAAGCCCGTTGACGGCGTCGGCGGCCACCCGGACGGGGCCCTCGGGATGGTCATACTGTTCTTCGACGACCTTGGCACCGAAGGGTTGGAGGACGAGGAGTTTGACGACGACAACCGCTCCGTCTGGCACTTGCTGAGACACTGTCTTAAAGTACCAGAAGGCTACGAACTAGACCAATTTATCTAGTTATATATCTTGAAAATATTTCGTTATTATTATTAATATATATAGTCAAAACGTTTAAGCAATGTGGATCGAGGGTTCAACATTGACGAGAATAGACAGAGTTTTCCACACGATTGAATGGGAGGATCTTTTTCCGACAGCCCACCTCCAAGCACTTCCATCTATGCTTTCAGACCATTGTCCAATGATCATGCAAGGAGACACCAGACAAAGGACTTACAAAGGCTTTCGTTTTGAGTCCTTTTGGATACACATGCCTGGTTTTATAGAGGTTGTGCAGGAGGCTTGGCAAAAACCAGTTCAGGCAATGGATGCAATGAGGAAGCTACATGTAAAACTGTGTAGAATGGCAAAGGCGCTTCGGCAGTGGCAAAAAGCACAGATTGGAAATATCAAACTGCAGATCGCAGTAGCCAAAGAGGTCATTTGGAGGCTTGACGTGGCAGAGGAACAAAGGCATTTAAGTGGTGCAGAAATTGAGTTTAGAAAGCGAATAAAGCTTAAATATCAGGGCCTGCTTGCGATTGACAGGATAAAGGCACGACAGCGTGCTAGATTAACAACCATCAGATGCTCAGATGCAAATACCAAGCTCTTCCACATAAGGGCCAATGGAAGAAAAAGAAGAAAACACATTCAATTGTTGCAAACAGAGGAAGGACTTGCAATAAGTCATTCAGACAAGGAAAAAGAAATTGAGAGGCACTTTGGGAGTCAACTAGGACAAACAGAAAGAAGAAATATGACGTTAAATTGGGAGGGCCTGAACTACAAGCAGCTGGATTTACAAGACTTAGAGTCGGACATCTCGGAGGAGGAAGTTCACCGGGCAGTTATGGACATGCCGAAGGAGAAAGCACCGGGACCGGATGGGTATATTGGCCTGTTCTTTCTCAAATGCTGGAGTATTATCAAAGCAGACCTTCTACATGTTTTTGGGCAACTGTCGCAGCTGAGGGGGAACTTATTTAATCTGCTAAACTCGGCAAATGTAGTCTTATTGCCAAAGAAAGAGCAGGCCACAAAAGTCTCTGATTATAGGCCCATTAGCCTTATACACAGTGTGGCAAAGATTTTTCCAAGATTCTGGCTAGTAGATTGGCGCCAAAACTGCAGAGCTTGGTTTCAGCAAACCAAAGTGCATTCGTGAAAAAACGCTGCATCCATGATAATTTTGTTTATATCCAGAGTTTAGTAAAGGAGCTTCACAAAAGAAAAGGCCATCGCTTTTCATCAAGCTGGACATCGCAAAGGCATTCGACTCGGTACTATGGTCATACCTACTTGAACTGTTAGAGAGACTAGGTTTCGGACACAGATGGCGAGAGTGGATAAGCATAATTTTAGCAACATCATCGACAAGAGTCTTGCTGAATGGGACGCCAGGAAATCCGATTGTGCACAAGAGAGGCCTCAGACAAGGGGATCCTTTGTCCCCGATGTTATTTATTCTCGCTATTGACCCTCTCCAGAGAATCCTCCAAATGGCCGTAGAGAATGGAATACTAAAACCAGTGCTATCCAGATCCACAAAAGTTAGAATATCCATGTATGCAGACGATGCAGCCATTTTTGCAAACCCATCAGTTGAGGAGCTACAAGCTCTAAGAGCTCTATTAGAATTTTTTGGAGAGGCATCGGGGCTAAAAATTAATCTGCAGAAAACAGAGATTTTCCCAATCAAGTGCACCGACATTGAGATGGATCAATTGCTCACGACATTCCCCGGAAACCTCCGGACATTCCCATGTAAATATTTGGGTCTGCCGTTACACACGAGAAAGTTGCGCAAGGTGGATTTCCAGCCGCTAATTGATAAGATTGGAGGAAAATTACCAAGCTGGAAAGGGAAGCAAATGCCAAGAGCTGGGCGTGTATCACTTGCCAAGTCTGTGCTCACTTCCATAGTGTCCTACCATGCGACCGTTTTTCCTTTTCCTAAGTGGGTCACAAAGAGAATTGATAGGATTCGGCGCAACTTCATATGGAAGGGAGAAGATAGCGAGCAGAATTGTGGCGGCCATGCCCTTGTATGCTGGCCGATGGTGAAACGACCAAGGGAGTTAGGAGGGCTGGGCCTCCTAGACTTGGAAAAATTGGGTCGGCACTCAGACAAAGGTGGTTGTGGCACGAATGGTCAGAAGAAGAAAAACCATGGAGAGGTATGGACACACCTTGTACTGAGCTAGACATGGCCCTGTTCGATCTATCAACAGAAATCTCCATTGGTGATGGAACGACGACCCTTTTTTGGCATCACCGTTGGCTAAATGGAGAAAAGATAAAGGACATGGCACCAAACCTATACAAATTGACAAGATTTAAGAATAGAACAGTAGCCAAGGAGCTAGAGGGTGGCAATTGGATTAAGTCGGTGAGGAAAATAACCACGACTGAACAAATTGTGGAATATGTGAAACTATGGCAAAGATTAAGAGATGTAATACTGAGGGCAGGCAGCAAGGACACAATAAAATGGAGATGTTCTGCTGATGGGGTATATTCATCCAAGTCAGCATACTTGGTGCAATTCACGGGCACCTACAGCCCTTTTGACACATCAAATTTATGGAGAGCCAAGGCTGAGCCGAACGTCATCATGTTCGCATGGCTAGCAATGCATGAAAAGATGTTGACGGCTGACAATCTAGAGAGCAGAGGATGGGATAATGGCGTGATCTGTCCTTTATGCTTGAAAGAGGCAGAAACACCAAATCACTTGCTGATCGAATGTAGTTTTGCGAAGCTAGTTGCTAACAAAATATGCAGTTGGTTCTCTTTGCAGGGATTGCCGCCTCCTAATGGGAGCTATGTTGATGTGGCAAGTTGGCTACTGGTGGTAACAAACAGCATGCCGAAAGAGAACAAGAGGACTCACACTGGGATCATTTTCTACACATGGTGGAACATCTGGAAGGAAAGAAATAGACGAATATTCCAAGGTGTGGAGATGAATGAGCTACAGGTTGCTTTCTTAACTAAAGAAGATGTTGATCAATACAGTAGAGCAATGGGAGATCTTGTGTTGTTGCCCACCGTTGTTGAAGTTGAGTAATGCTTTAATCGTTTTGGTTTCTGTTTTAGCACAGCTTGGGCTGTCTTTCCTTTTCTTTTCCTTTAATCTGCTGTTTTCCTTGTGGCAGTCTAAGCTGCCAGTGCAACTGTAAGAACATTTTGTATTTACTCTGCTTTTTCTCCTCCTTTAATGAAACGGCAGAACACCTGCCTCTTTCCGTCAAAAAAAAAAAAATAAAAAAATAAATTGTTGTTTCAGGTTTCAGAAAATTCGCACTTCGCTTTTCAGGACGTTTACCAATTTCAGAGACGGGAGTGCACCAAAATGTGGCTCCTTCATTTTAAATGGGAGAATTGCTTTTCATGGAGAATTATATTCGGCCAAAACTCATGTGCACACCTCAGTTTTGCTGATCAACATGAGAGAAGGTTATATATGATACAAACGGCTTAAGCTTAGCTTACACTCAAACAACAAATAGGTCCTGCCTATGTTCGTCCAGTTCACGGTTTACTAAGGAAGGGGAAGCAACAGCAAGTTCTGCCTGTCTTTCTTGACGACACCGGCACGCAGAGGAGTGTAGTACGTACGGGAGCTCCAGCACACAATATGATCCAGAAACATGGACGCAGCAGGAGCATTCGACGACGATGCCGCCCATGCATTTCTTTCCAAAAGCCACCGGGCGCGGACGAAAATGCATCGGGCCTTCATCCTTCTCCGAGACGGAGACCAAATACTGAGACAGCAGTTATCACGTCCGTTGCAGTTGGAGTCGGAGGTCGAACTTCAATTCCGATTAGAACATAAACTTCGACTCGGCATCAAGTAATGGTGTCCCAATGCTTTATAAACAGATAGATGCGCGGCTCCCAATTCGCATCACGCACATTCTCAAAGCCTCGCCATCCATTGAGGTCTCAGCGAGCGCGCCGCACAAAGAAGGGAAAAGAACTCGCCGACGCACGCACGTCCCCTGCTCTGGCGACGAAGATGGGCAAGAGGTGCCTCGCCATGGTCGTCTACGACCGCGCCACCGCGCAACAGAGCGCCGCCAAGCGGCCGCGGCCGTTGGCGGACGCCGGCGCCGTCGTCCCGTACTACGACGCGGAGGCGGCCCAGCCTATCAGCGCCGTTCCCTGGCAGAAGCCGCGGCGGGCGCCGCAGCCTCCGATCTTCGGAAAGGAGCCGCCGTGCCTGCGCAATCACATCCTCCCGGCGCTGAGGCTCCGGGCCGACCTGCCGGTGCACTTCATCGCCGCGAAGGCGGTGACGAGCACGGACCTCGACGCGCACCAGAACCGGTTCCGCATCCCGACGGTCGGCGTGCTGCGCCGCCTCCGCCCGCTCCTGACCTTCGACGAGCTCGCCTCCGCCAACCTGCTGTATGACCCGGAGCCCAGGAAGAAATCGAAGAAGAAGCAGCTGCCGGAGCCAGAGAATGGCGCGGCCGCCGTCGGGTGCGAGCAGGCAGCAGGGAAGATGATGAAGCAGAAGAAGAGGAAGGGGAGAGTGCACCGCGGGCTGCCCGTGAGGCTGGTGGACCTCGCCGCCGGCGCCAGCGGGGTGCTGCGGCTGTCGCGGTGGGAGAGCAGCCACGGCACCATCGTCAAGGGGGAGGGGTACCTCGACTTCATCCGGCGGTGCAGCTTCAAGGAGAATGACGTCGTCGACATCTGGGCATTCAAGCAGCGCTCGTTCCGCCACTTCGGGGTGACCATGTGTGACGACAGCATCCTGCACGTGTTCATCGTCAAGAGACACAATCAGCCGGAGACTTGCTGTTGCTGCTGCCCCTTCAACGTAGGGTCGTAGGCAGGATCGACCTACTTGCATTCGTTGTTGTTTGTTACTTGCTAGTAGTTTGTTGTTTGAATATACTCTAAGCATTGTAGCTACGCTCAAGCCGATCTGTATCTTGTATAAACGTCTCTCATGTTGATGATCAGCAAAACTGAAGCGTGCACAATGAGTTTTGGCCGACTATAATTCTCCATGGAAAGCAATTCGTCCATTCAGAATGAACGCCACATTTTGGTGGATTCCATCTCTGAAATTGTATCGAAAGTTAACTGCATTTTCTGAACCCTGAAACAGCAATGAGACAAGACATCATTGTTTGTTATTTGGCAGTAATGCATTAGGACACGTGACGCGAAAGCTGTGTTCACTTCTTGAACTGCAGCATCATCCATTATCACGAATTCAGTTCAGTGAATCTGCGCGTCGGCGCCAGCAAAATATTCCGTTGGTCCCTGTATCAGGTTGATGCCATGCCTCTGCTGTTCAGGAGACGAACAGCAGTCGCTGCATCAATTGATGAGTCCGACGTAGATAGGTCAGTTTATCAAGCTAGATAACCAGCCGACGACTCTTCTCCTCTGTTTGACGAGTACAAAGTACAAACTGCTTGCTCCACAGCTCCAAGCTTTTTTGCAAAGCCAAAACACCAAAAGACAGATAACTCGTCGTGATACGTTGCTCCAACGACGATGGGTCGGTCAATCGTCGTCCGATCTGTCCCGCCAACGCAAGTGCAATGAGTTCAATGAGTCACCGGACGAACACCATAGCGATATGGAAGGCCGAGATGAAAGCGTCCGGCCAAGTCGACCACGCGCCGGCCAACGATCTCAATCTCAACTTTGACGACGTCTCCGACGACTGCGCCGTGCTGCAGGCGCAGCTGGCGGCGCTCGGCGCGACCACCCCGTCGTGCGAGTATTGCAAGAAGCTGACCCAGGCCGACCTCACGCACGGGTGTCTCTCCATCGGCAGCAGGAAGCACATCGTGGCGGCTCATTTTTTAAATAAAAAAAAATCCGGAAATTTAATGATCTGGCTTATATTAATAAGGAAAGAGCGCCTCATATTAAGGGAAACAAGGCCAGATCATACAAAACAAAAATAAAGAAGCTAACTACAAACTTTTCAAGCATCCAGAGGAAATAAAAACGAACACGGACCGCAGGAAAGCTTCAACAAACTCTCCATCGATGGAAACCATCGAACACCACCAAGAGGTGCCGACAATGTCTTCACTGACAACGAAGGTGGACAAACCAACATGGCAAGGATACTCCTAGGCAACGCCTCCAACAAGGTCGTCCAAAAAACCTTAACGTTGCCCGATCCGATTTGTTGGATTTTGAGTTTTCATCAGGAGAAGCCTCATGACTAGAATGTACGGGAGCACTTCAACAACGCCTCCAACGAGGATAACGGCACCCAAAGGTGTCACCGCTGCCGGCACCGGTAGAAACCGATCAAACTTAATTACGCCCAACGCCACGATAATTCGGTCATTCATGTTGAATTTACCCACTACGCGCACAAGCACGTCATTGTTAGCACCTCGCCGCCAGCAGCTTCTACATCTACGCTGCCGAAATCCTCTCACCAACCGAGGTTCACCGCACCGCATCGCACCACGAGCCGGCCTCGATGGCACCGCATCAGCTAGTATCTCGTAGTTGTTGTATGTAGTTTATATATTCTGTTGTAATCTCTCTAACTTGGAGATCCAAGCTGATCATGATAAACTCGTCAGATGTAATCTACACAAAGGGGGATATTCCTTACCTTATATAACACGAAGCTGCCTGCCAGGCAAAGGCAAGGGTTCCACCCAAATCCAATTGCGCGCCTCTGTTTCTCACAGTCTTCACCATTACAGCACCACAAGCACCAACAACCTCCACACCTCACCGCCAGCCGCCGCAGCTCCGCGCGAGCTGGCCACACCCTCAGGGGTGCTCCAAATCTCGCACCGAGGCGCTGCATCTCCTCACCTGGACTACCGCCGTCAACCTGCACTTCAAACACACCACCATCACCGTGCACACCGCCAGCACCTCACCAACAGCGACGCGCACCATCACCGCTCTGTGTGCACACGCCGCCGCAATGCCTCCCTACGCGCACGGCCATGTCTCTGCCGCGCCAGTCTCCCTGTGCACAGGCGTCGCGCTGCCTCACGCACGCCTCCGCCGTGCGCGCCGTCGTCAAGTACGACAGGACCGGCGGGCTGGATGTTACCGTGTTCGACGGTGGCGATGGCACTCGGTACGACTTTGCGTCTACATACGCGGAGGACACGGGATTGTACTGCCTGGCTGGGGGATCGGAGTACGAGCGGTTCACGGTCGACAACGTCGACGTGTGGTGACCGGTGCCGCGGAGCTGGGCAAGGAGCTGTTCATGGAGGTGTGGGCGTTCCGCTCGCTGGCGCCGCGCAAGGGAAAGAAGTCCGTCAAGGGCCACCTCCCGGACGGGCTCCTCAGGATGGTCATACTGTTCTTCGACTTTGACACCGATGGTCTGGGGGACGAGCTGTTGGACGACGGCAGCCTCACTAGAGAGCAATGGCTGAGGCACTGTCCTAAAGTACAAATAAGCTACGAAATAGAGCAGTTTATCTAAATATTATGAAAATGTTTCGTGACATGTTTTTTACATTTTCACAACGTTAAACTAGTACGAAAAATGGCACCTCAGCTACAATTGATCCGACATATATTATTAGTGAGAAAAATAAAAATAAACCTTGTTCCCTAGTGTCACCATTTCTGTTGAATTTCGGCAAAAACTAGGCAATCGTTGCGAATTGGTGACTGTTTTACAGGAACAATATATACTTCATGTTTCACATCTAGCTGAACTTTTTTAATTTTACACACTTCGTACTCCTACGACAGATGAAAATAAGAATTTTATTAAGTTCTTAGTTATCTGAGATCATGAAAAAAAATCTTGTAGCCAAAATCTACACTTAGAACATATCTACTAACAGAAAGGAGGTGTCTCCTTTTTTTTTTTTTTTGATCATAGGTGTCTCCTTCTCAAGTGACTGAGATTTTGCTAATCTCTCATTAACTTTTTTCATTCATCAGACTTTGATCCAACCGTCCAATTTTTTTATTCACTTGTGAAAAAAAATGTTCTTTGGAAAAACAAAATTTTTCCACCTAACTAATTATTCCAGCAGTAAAGTTTCATTGTTGTAGAAGTGCAATTTCGTTGTTCCAGCAGTATGTTTTCATTATTCCGGAAATATGACACGGATATACGAAATCTCAATCACATGAGGACTAGCAAGTCTCAACAGAAATCACAAAATATCCACCATACTTGCTTTAAAGCATATCATATATATTATCATGTGAACGATGTTTACATCTGTCAAACATGCTTAAGTGTTGGCATGGTCACAGATATCAAACTCATCTCCACACACACACGTATATAAAAAATAAATACGCTAATGATTAAGCTTAATTAAGTCTCAGATAATCACTATTAAAACAGCGAGCTCTAAGATGGCCATACGGCCTATGCACTTATCACCAGGATCGCGATTCCTAAAGCCTAATGTAGCAAATAGCCCGCTATAGCTTTGCTATAGCTTTTGAAGATAGGTGCCGTGACGATATTGCATATATTACCGCTACTGCCGCTAACTCCGCTATATGGTCAAATAGTGTCGCTAACTTCATCCGCTAACTCCGCTACAACCGAGTTATGAACTTATACTTACAATTTAAACATCATAAGTCAACTCATAAGTCAACTCAGGGTGATGAATTTGGTTGTTCACAGTACATATGATGTTTGCTTTCTTGATTCCGTTGGACTGTTCGACCGCTAGGAAAGATGGCAAATACATTAATTATTGGACAATGACACGTTTGGACAATGGCATTCACTTATGAAATGTGGGCTGAAGTTGATGGAATTACTATTGTTTTGATAATTTTTTTTCTTTTATTGCAAAACGCTATTGGTAATAGCTTCCGCTATAGCTGCGCTACAGCTTCTATAGCTTTTTAGGAAGCACTCTGCTAAATTCTATAGCCCGCTATTTGCTACATTGCTAAAGCCCCGTCCGGGTGTTGGCTGGCAGCCTCTGCTTGGCGCAACGGCAGCAGCTGCTTCGAGCGGAAGGCCCGCAGCTCGATCTCCAGCTCCGCGAGGTTGTGGTTGTTGGCTCTCAAGAAACGCACCCACCCGTGTCCGAGAAACCGGTAGTAGCGTTGTGATTATCTTAAGCACCTGATCTTCATGTCGTAGCGGTGGCCGTGGCGGTCGACCGGCACTTCTATACCGCGCGCTCTAGCCATCTCATCGGCGGTCCGCGGAGCCGGCGACTCGCGCACGAGGTCCATCTCGCCTGGGCCCTGCGGTCAAGAACGCCGCGAGTGCGTCGCCGGCGTCCCCGCTTGCGCAGGGGATGAGCAAGCCGCAGGCGCGATTGATTCAGGTTGAGGCCGTACGTTACAGCACGCATGTCATAATTGCCTGAAAGCTTTGTTTGGCAGCTAGGATACGTACGTCGTAAACAAAGATATCTCGTTTCCAAATGAGACATGCCAATGCAAGAGTTAGAGTTTTTGCACGAGGGCACTCATACCTGTAGGATGCACCAATATAAGGGCAACATTCCTCTCTTTTCAAATTCTTATCATACCATGAAATCCAAGTGTCTTCTCCGAAATATCAATAATATAAACAAAACTTCTAGAATGTGATTAATAGTAAATGATAATATGTTTATTTATAAAATCTCTCATACTAGATAATATTATTAAAAGGGTTAATTGTAAATCCCACACTTGGCCCTAGTTTGATAGTTTGTTGCAAAAAACCACCCACCCCACCTCAACTTTGGTTGAAATAGCCCTCTAATTTCCATATGCTCTCCCAATTATGCCAAAAATGATACAAAAATACGTGTCTAGGCACCTGCGCACGGTGGCAGTGAGAGGGTCGAGCAGTTGAATTTGTTACGTTCAGATGTAATTTTAGGCGTTCAAGACGCAATTAAAGCGTCAACGGTGTTAATTTTTGACCTATTTGAGAGAGCATATAGAAACTATGGGGCTATTTCAGCCAAAACTGAGGTGAGGTGAGGTGGTTTTTGCAACAAACGAACTTATTCGAGAAGTATCAAACTAGAACCAAGTTATGGGGTGGAATTTGCAATTAAGTCTTATTAAAATTACCTAATGGTTGAGATTCTTTCAAAGGTGTTTCCAGAGAAAAGTATTTGATTCTTATAAGATAGGCACTGACGGAGCTTCATTATGGCCAACATAGGCCATGCTCAAACGGCACTTGCTACATCTATAATTCAGCCCCTTGCCCCGCCGAAGCTCTGCCACCGAAGATAGTGTCAATTATTTTGTTGCCTGGATATTTTGGGAAGCTTCCTTGATTTTTCCATTGTATGGCTATACAATTTCGATGCTAATGAGTTGAGAGCATTCTTGTCATGCATAGATATCTTGTTTAGGTTGATAATTTATAATGAAATATAGTACATTAGAATGAAATAAATTTAGGAACAATTCATGAACACTAGAATATTTGTAAAATCAATTCTAAAATCGTGTATGTGCCATTGGTTGTAAGGAGTCCTAACACTGGATTTTGGCTTGGAGAATGGTGTTTTGCAATTTTTTTTTCTTTTTTTGATTGACTTATGCCAATTATTTAATTTGATTAATATGCAAGGAGTGTTATACGCTGAACTGATGCTTAATGTCATCCAAACTTTGAGTTCATTTGAGAACAATATTATAGGATCACCAGAAGACAAGTTTGAAGATTCCAATCTACTTGCATCATGTGGACCTGAGATTATGACTCCAATATAGCATTGGGGCTAGTATACTATGGTTGTTTTTAAGTTGTCTGCCTAGCAACAAGAATAACATTGGCGCCGTTTTGCTTAGACTCTTTCCATAATAAATCCACTTCTTCGCCCAGTTTATTTGCCAGGCTGGTATGTGTCACAAAAAATTTCATAACTTTTGTAATAGTAAGGAAACAATATAAAAATTCTAAATCACTCATCATGCTAATGCAGGATACACATATATACTTCCTCCATACTCAAATTAGAGATCGTTTAGGACATGGTTTAGCCTACCAAGGAGTCATTAATTACTTCCTCTGTCCCAAAATAATTGACACTTTTGACTTTCAGACATCATGTATGACCATTCGTCTTATTCGAAAAATTTATGCAAATAAGATTTATTTTTTTATAACTTGTTTTCTCAAACTCTACTTTCATCATGGCATATTTGTTTTAGTATTTATACAAAAATTTTGAATAAGACGGATAGTCAAATGTGATGCCTGAAAGTCAAACGCGTCAATTATTTTTGGACAGAAGGAGGATAATATTCCGTGCTTGCCCTTATTAAATACTCCATCCGTCCCAGTTTAATTGGCACTCTAGATTCATCTAGTTTTCCCAAAATAATTGTCATTCTCACTTCTCAATGCATCTTTCTCTCTTCACAATATACCTCTATCTCTGTCTCTCTCTTCCTTGTTTCTTGCACACCTACCTTTACCAACTTTTCTTAATCTCCGTGTCGAGTGCTAAAACGTCAATTATTTTAGGACGGAAGGAGTACATGAGGAGGCCCTTTTTCAGCAATCTCTCTCTGTCCACCTGGTTCCTGCCTGCAGTCCCAATGCTGGACGTTGCATGGCGGGGTCGCATTTGCCTTTCACGCTGCGCTCGACGCGATTCATTTGCGCGCCTGATTTTTTCTTTCTTTCGCTCGCTAGTTCGCGCCGTGACAGCTACTTTCCGTCGCGCCGGCGCGTTGCCAAAAATATTTTCGCTCGCGGTGCCTCCCATGACTGGCTCTACCAGTAGTACTCCACCACCAAGTTCTACCACAGTTTGCTAGAATGACCACACCAACAGCATCCAGTAGTATTCCATACTAACGCAGTTAACTAGTCCAAGGAAAACGAGTGAGATAATTGCAGATTTTGATCACGCAGTTAGCTAGTCCAAGGAAAACGAGTGAGATAATTGCAGATTTTGATCTGAATCTGGAACCTCCTTCGGGAGATGGCATTGGTAATTCATTTGGCATCTTCTCTTGTGTAGCATCTTGGTGTTTTAGTCCTTTCGTAGCATCTGTTCTTGGCTTGGATTTGGGTTACCTATGGAGGCAGAACAAGTTTCTGGAGCCATCCATTTTGCATTGGTAATTCATTTTGCAGCAGGCTGCGCGAGTGGACGCCGGCGCGCCGATGGAGGCTGCCCCCGCAGACATCGGCGCCATGAGCTTCAAGCTCTTGGCCATGGACGCTACGCCTGCGGATGCCGGCGCCACGAGCTTCAACCTCTCGGTCATGGAGGCTGAGCCCGCCGACGACGACGGCGGCACACGAGCCAGCGAGGGAGGTGCGCTGACCTGCGAGGGAGAGCGGAGCGAGGGAGTGCCGAGCGAGGGCGGCGCGTAGACTGACGGCCGCGATCGAGCTGCAACAGAGCGGCGCCGGCGAGCTAGCGAGGGCGGCGCGCGAGCCATCGAGGCTCTCGAGCGAAGACGACACCGGCGAGCGAATGAGGACCTGCTCTGCGGCTGCGTGCGCGTGCGCGTACGCGAGAGGGATGCTGGAGCGTTGGGACTTGGGAGCGTGGGCGTTTTAATTCATCTGCCGTTTCGGTGCATGCGCGTCCGACGTTTTGATTGTCCGGATTTCTCGGGAGCGGGCGGCACCAGGGGTACAAAAAGGAAGGAAACAACGGAGCGACGTACTGTAGAAGGAACTCTATTGTGAAACGGTTTTTTTTAGGACTATTGTGAAAACGGTTTGTTTTGCAGAACGAACACTAATTCGAGTACGGAAGGAGTATGGACCTAGCCCGACATCAATGTGTGGCCCAATATATGAAGAGGCACACGGTGAAAAAGACGAGCAGAAACAAACATAATATCTTTTATTTTAATCCTTTCTCACAATTAAATTAAATAAAATCCATAATGTTGGGCGTTTGATGCGTCGCACACATATTCACTCTAATGTGTAACCTCGGGTACTTTAGGGTAGTGCCGCATCAGGTGCTTGATGGTGAGGCTGTCGTCATCGAAGATCTCATCACCCAAGCCGTCGCAATCAAGATCAAAGAACAGAATGACCATTCCGAGACCTCCGTCCGGATTCATCGTAGCGCCGGCGACCGGAACGCCCACACCTCCATGAAGAGCTCCTTGCCGAGCTCGTGGACGTCGCGGACCACGCTGTTGTCCATCATGAACCGTTCGTATTCCGCGGCACCGACCAGGCGGTAGAAGTAGGTGTCCTCCGCGTACGCCATCTTGAACTCGTACCGCCGCCCGGCGCGGTCGAACACCGGCACGTCCATCCCGCCGGTCTCGCCGGAGTAGTCGATGATGGCGTCGATCTCGCCGTCCGTGAGCGCCGCCGTGATGTGCCGGCCGAGGTGCTTGCCGCCGATGGACAGGCGCCCGTGCCGGAGCGCGGCCTGGATCTCGGCGAGCTTCTTGGCGTACACGCATGTCGGGGGCATCGCGCCGAGCGCCGCCAGCTGCTCCCGCAGCATGGCGCAGTCGTCGCCGCAGACGGCGTCGAAATTGAGGTTGGCGTAGTTGGCCGGCGCGTGGTCGCTGCCGAACGCCCGCAGCTCGGCCGTCCACGCCTCTACGGTCTTGCTACGCATCATGACATGATAGGCCTTGTCGTTCCTAAGATAGGAGTAGGAGTGGCTGCCGATGTTCACCGACAGATCCGAGGACGCCTGACCCATATCGTCGTCGGAGCGGCAGGGAAGGGCAATGTAGCGGCGGTGACCTTGTTTGCACGTTGGCGCTTGTGATCGTTAATTGCCTGCCTGATCACCGGGGAGGTCGTTGGCTATTTATTTGGCTTGACTACGCCAAGTGCTGTGACGTTCGGTTTCGGCGTCATGAAAGATAATCTAACCGTGTCCGATATATACTTGATGTGAAATTTTGGTTGCTGTTGATCCGAGCTGTTGCTGTGGCTGTTGTCCGTTTCCGAAACTGATGTGAATTGGTAACACTGGTTGCTTAGACATTGGCTCACGAGCCATACAAGTTCATCTGAGCAAGGTCTTATCATACTCCCTCCAGTTTTAAATTGTTGACATTTGATTATTTTTGAGTTTCGTTTGACCGGTTCGTCTTATTCAAAGGTAATAAGGCCATCCTCAATGCAAGGTTTCATTGCACTACTACCAAGACTAAAATTTTGATAAATGAGCCAGCTGGGTTTTATTGGGATGAAACTCATCTCTATTCTTATGAAACTCCACCTTCTCTCTCATCATAAAATTGCTGATGTGGCATAAATTTTAATGCTCATGAAACTCACTATAAAACACCATTGAGACTGACCTAATATCAACAGGAAGGCTGCTTGTCCATACTATGTCGTTGGTCAGCAGCAGCGCTAAGGCCAACTCTTGGTCCTTCCGCCAGCTTTCCACCGCCACCTGCAATCTTGCCACCACTTAGTAATCTTGCCTTCTTTCCACAACA
This sequence comes from Eragrostis nindensis, assembly GCA_012490785.1. Lineage (NCBI taxonomy): Eukaryota > Viridiplantae > Streptophyta > Magnoliopsida > Poales > Poaceae > Eragrostis > Eragrostis nindensis. Next base: position 225,950 of record JAAXCT010001073.1, read on the forward strand.
CCATTTGAAGCTTTGAAATCTGCTATTGGAACCCCATGCAACAAGTACTGGTCAAATTATTTAGAAATGGGTGGTGCACAAATATTCTAATGTTGATTGATTGTTTTTAAAAATATGTCATTCATTCTAGTATATGGTATCTAGATGAATAATTAACCTAAACAAGATCTCGATACATCATCAATATATTCTCAATACATAGGAACTATTATTAAATACATAGGAACTATTATACAAATAAGAAATTTATATCCATAATGCAACTCAAGGAAGTTGACATAGTATTCGCATATCAAATAATGGTTAGATCATACGAGAATCTATAAATTTACATATTTGCAGCAATCATTGTAGTATGAAAGTACCAATCTCATTATCGGCAAAATTGTCGGTTCTGATCAACTCTTGATGGTGGCAAAATATAATGGGTGGCTCTGATCAACTCTTGATGGCGGCAAAATTGTCGGTTGATAGCTGAGGCGGCAGAAGTGAAGTAGCCTTCAAATTTAGGCCTACAGCCTACCGTTTGGTGTGTTGGTCCCCTTTTTAGTTTTCAGTACTAGGTCTTGAATTCTTCGTGAAAACGCTGTGTTGGGCCCATAGAAAGGAAAGAGCCTGAGTTGTGGGTCGCCATAGGCCGGCCCGCCTATGATAGGGCCGGCCAGTGGGCTTTTGCCCTCGTTCTTGGTGACGTTTGTTTAGTATATTCCTTGCAACTCAAATAATTCAATAAAACTAGTGGAAATCCATTAGTTGAAAATAATTTATTTTGCTCTTATTTGATGGTTTTTATAGGCTGATGTTTGTGGCAAAATTGTTCAATAAGAACCACCACAGTGAAGGCGAGTGGGGTTCGCATAGAGTATGCGCAGGCACAGCCAGGTTTGGAATCTAGAATGTTCCTGACTGTTGTGGAGCTGAAGCAAACTGTGTATGATGGGGGTGTGGACAGCCGTAGGTTCCCACCGCGCGGAAGATCCTGATACGCTCACGATAATGGAGGTCCATGGCTGTAGTCTGTAGACCGTGCTACTCCGTGTCTATGTGCCTCGACCAGCTGATGGCTATCCGCACCGCCGCTAGCACACGTGATCGTGAGGGCCTTTACCGTGGCCTGTATACACGGCGACGTACCGTACTCAAGTGTGGAGTATAAATGTGGGGGAAATTGAACAATGCGGTATGTACTGCATGTCCGCAGCTATTAATCCTTTGCTTAGTGGATGGATGTACATACTACAGTGCACTAGTAAAATTCAGAAATTGTTGTACTGAATTGTGTTGGACAGCGGTTATTCTGAAGTTCCCTCATGCTTAATAACATTAAATATAGTACTATTTTCTCAACATTTCTTCGGTCTTCCGTGTTAGGCGGGCCAGGGGGCGCGAAGTCTATTTGAAATTTTTCTTCAGTAAAACCAAATTCGATGACTGGTGCAATGACCCACTAGAAGATTTGAGGGACATACTCATATTATTATTCAAATTAAAATAGACACCTGCAACATGCGAAAAGATGCTACGGCTCACATGCATCATGTGCTAGACAAAAGGTAATCTGCAACTGAAACTCGGGCTAGATAATTTGAGAAAGTGATTACATAAGTACAAGTTTGATTCCCTATTAATTTTAGTCAACCCTTTGAGCTGGTGCTACTATACAAGTTTTGACTCGTGATCCGTGACATGATGAAGTCGTAATCGAGCTAATAATTGCCCAACTGTCATAACTATATAATTTTAAATATGTGCTAAAATATTAATGTCGAACGACATGTTCACTATCTGAACCCTTTTTAATCATGCATGAACATCTAACACTTTGAAACTAAACATGTAAAAATTATGTGATAATGTGTATGCTTTATTTTCTGAATAACTAAGTCAAAATTTGTATCCAATCAATGATAAACTCTGTCATATGATGATAATTTATGTCATGATCAGCCATAACATCCGACCTTGCTTTTCATGCATTCATAAAGATGAAAAAGAGGAGCCATAATGGGCATATAATTAATTTAGAGCAGAATTCATCATTAGATATAAAATATATCAAATAATATGATTTAGCTTCGATTGTGAATTGTTTTATGGGGTGGACAAGGGTGAACCCCTTTTTGGCTTGCTAGTTGCTAGTGTGTTTCAACTGTTCGCTTTTGTTTGCGTTGTTTTCAATCAAAGCTTGTTGACAAGTAGGAAAAACAATTAATTTAATCATTGGATGGCATCTGTGTTTAGTTTTGAGTGCCTCTAGTTTCTGCACTGTTATTTATTCATCATTTGTTTATGCGCGGGCGGTGTTGCAACAGAGATTCCTTCGTATTTTTTTTCATTACACATGCAGTGCAACTCACACACTCGCAACACATACACACTCACCCTTAAGAACGCACATACCTAAACCCTACCTCTATGAGCATCTTCAAATACTGAGCTGGCAAATTCTCGAGATTGACGAAATCACCACTGACGCCTCGCTGTCGACGGTCACGTAGCCACCCGCTGAAACGCATAACGCCGTTAAATCTTAGAAAACTCGCTCCTATGGAGAGTCGAACAAGGACCACAGGTACTACTGAGGCTCTTATAAACACTAGACTTAAAAATAATTCCTTCGTATCAGCTTCATGACTGGTGACATATAAATTAATAATTGGTCTTACAAAAATAGCTCGGTGACTTTCAGAGCCACCGAAATCTTTGATGTTGTGAGTAGATTAAGCATCAAATTAATCGATGTACTACATGGCACAATTATCGAGATGACGTGTAGTCTTGCTTCTGCCATGGCACGAGTTCCAAATTAATAGACAATTATGGAGGCTCAACGGATCAATGCTGGCCAACAACTAGATCTGAGGTTAGATTACTCTGTATCCTTTTTACTATTACCTTGTATACAGATAAAGAATAGCATCTAGTGGCATCCAGCAGGATCAAACAATGAACCTGGAATCGCTAGTAGGCAATGGAATAGCACAGTCCGATACAATAAATAATAGATTTACACACCATTGGTTTTCCAAAACATGGAATCCAAGCCATAAATCATATGTAACTACAGAAAATGCACTTGTTATGGATACAATATGGCAAATCACAATGATCAAGCCTAGCTATAATCAGTACCAAAAAATGTGTTTTAAAGTGCAGATTTTGTATTTCATTACTATTTTGGTATTTTTTTTCCGTTTTCGACGAAATTACTGACGGTTTTATGTTCCATCACTAAGAAGCCTTTTTTTACATTAAAACTATATCCCTTTTTATGCTTTAGTGATGAAAATTCAAGAACAGTGACTTTCGGGTCACCGGTTGTCTGTTTTGGAGGAACGATTCGTCATTAGAAATGCTGTTACAAGTACGGTAACAAAAGGGAGCCAACGTGTCAGGGCATTATTCGTCACTAAGCACCACCCCACCGGCATATCTGGACTACGTGGCGTTCAAGTCAGCAAGAGCAGGCTTACATTTTCGTCACTGATTTGCTTTGCCCATGAGTATTGCCACGTGGGCATTATGAAGCAAACCACGAGGCTAGCATGTCAGGTTATTAGGATAGCATAAAAATAGTGTTCAACCTCTCAACATGTGAGCCGAAATGGTTTCTATGACAAAACCAATGCACTAGACATCACAAAATTGTATATTGGAAGATGGTAGTTTCTTCGTAATAGATAAAGAACAAATATGATATGTTGATAAGAAAGAGAGGAATGAGAGAACTTAATTATTTAAACTACGAAGACGTCTTAGGTTGGAGGCAATAACTTTTAGAGTAGTTTTCTTATGACAATCTTTGGCATATACTTCACCCGGCCGGAGAAACAGAAATAAATGGTCACAACTCAGCAGTGGGAACGGCCACCAGAAAGGCCTATTTCAAATGCAATGCAGATGGAGCCTTCGATATGCAGAAAACAATACTAGGGCGCACCGGTGTGGTGGTGCATAACCATGACGGACGTTTCCCTGTAGGAAGATTAATTTGGCATTATAGGACCATGGAACCTTTGATGATGGAGGCCATGGCGTGCAAGAGTGGTCTACGCCTGGCGCAGCAGTTGGGTATAAGGAAAATCTGTTTTGAAACAGACTGCTTGGAGCTAATCAAGCTATGGACTTTGTCGGATGAACAACGTTCGATGGTGAGTCTAGTCTTGTGTGACATGAATAACCTAATAAGCTGGTGCTTTGATGAGTTTTCCTGAACTTTCGCAAATAGATCATGTAGCAAGGTAGCTCACGTATGTGCTAAGCAGTTTTCACGAGAGCGAACTCTGGAGGAGCGGCATATGATCATCCCCTGAGTGTTCTTCGTGAACTGCTTGTCAACGATTGTAATCATGCAGTAACAGCTTAATGGAAGCTCCTGTTTGCCCAAAAAAAAGTATTTATTTTTTTTAGATACAAAAAGTATTTAACTGCCTAGAAAAAGTATTTAGTACCTCATATAGTCAGTAAGATGGGACATTTTTAACCACAGGTCTCCATACTGTAACCGGGTAAGCAATTCACCAAGGAATCGTGCTTAAATTAAGACTATGCTAGTGCGTCTCACTGTGTGCTCGAACAATAGCATGTTAGTACCCAACATATTTTTTTCAGAGTCAATGCTGTAACCCCGCTTCCCTCCCTATAAAGTCATCCAGCTGATGAGCTTTGCACCTGCAGCTTTTCAACAAGGGAAAATCAAACTATTTATTAGTAATAATGGCTTTGCTCCTGGTGTGCATGTCATCGCTTCTCCTCATCGTCATCTCTGCCTACGTGCTCCAGCTGCTCGCCGAAAGCCGCCGACGGCTTCCTCCCGGCCCGAGACCCCTGCCGCTGATCGGCAACCTCCTCGACGTCGCTCGCGGTGTCCCGCCGCACCGCTCCCTCGCACGGCTCGCCAGGCGCCACGGCCCCCTCATGACGGTCCGGCTCGGCGCTCTGGTCACCGTGGTCGCGTCGTCCCCGTCCACCGCCCGCGAGGTCCTCCACAAGCACAACGGCAGCCTGACGGGGCGGAGCCCGCCGGACGCGTGGCTGGCCCTGGGCCACGCCGCCAACTCCGTCTTCGTCCTCCCGCCGCGCCACCGGTGGCGCGCGCTGCGCAGGATCGGGACCGAGCACCTGCTCTCGGCGAGGCGGCTCGACGGCGAGCGGCTGCGGCCGCTGCTGCGGGACTCCGTGCTCGGCCTCGTCCGCCGCGTGTCCGGCTGCGGCAGCACGGCGGTGGAGGTCGGCCGCGCCGCGTCCGCGGCCGCCATGGACCTGCAGTGGCGCGCCATGTTCTCGGCCGGCCTGGAGGGCGAGGACCACGGCGCGCTGCAGGACGCGGCGCGGGAGGCCGTGGCGATGTCCCTGAGCCCCAACGTCTCGGACTTCTTCCCGGCGCTGGCCGCGGCCGACCTCCAGGGCGTGCGCCGCGGATTCGCGAGGCGGCTTTCGGTGGTCTACCAGCGGATCGACGAGCAGATCGAGCGGCGGATGCGGGGCCGGCGGCGGGAAGCTAGTCGTGGCGGCGAGAAGGACCTCTTGGACGTGTTGCTCGACATGTCGGAGCAAGACAAGGACGGCGGCGCGGTGACCATCGATACAGATGCGATGAGAACATTCCTCACGGTAATCGCACTTCACCTTTCGTTTTATTCAAAAAAATATATTTTTACGGTATCCTACGTATATGTATGTATATTATTTTATTATTACAGGATATATTTCTGGCGACCGTGGACACGGTCTCGGCCACGGTGGAGTGGGCAATGGCCGAGATACTACAGCACCCAGACGCCATGAGAGCGGTACAGGAGGAGTTGAGGAGCGTTCTCGGCTCCAAGACACACGTGGAGCACTCGGACGTCGACCGTCTCCCCTACCTCCGGGCAGTCGTCCGGGAGACGCTCCGGCTGCACCCGGTGGTGCCGCTGGTGCCGAACGAGGCCGAGGAGACCGTGGAGATCCACGGCCACACCGTGCCCAAGGGGTGCACCGTGCTGGTCAACCTCTGGGCGGTGCACCGCGACCCCGTGGCGTGGCCGGAGCCCGACCGGTTCATGCCGGAGAGGTTCATGGCGCCGCGGCGGCGCAACGAGGACGGATTCTTGGGGACCACGGAGTTCGACCTCATCCCGTTCAGCGCCGGGCGGCGCGTCTGCCTCGGCCTACCGCTCGCCACCAGGATGGTGCACGCCATGCTCGGCTCGCTGCTGCACCGCTTCGAGTGGGCGCTGCCGCCGGAGGTTAACGTGGTGGACATGTCGGACAGGCTCGGGTTGACCATGACTATGGCTACCCCGCTGCAAGCTATAGCTGTAGCCAAGTATCTGTGACGACCACGTGTTAGTGTGTTACGTCTCCTCTTTCACCAACGTACGTATGTAGCCAGCCAACCACGTACCTATATGGCAAGTGGCAACGTACTTGCAGTCTTCCATTTGAGACACGCTCGTCACTGCAACTAGTATATCCAAGTGACGGAATAAATACCATGATGGCCTACTAGCTACCAATCTAGTATTTATTTGGAAAATAAAATATTTCATTGAATTTCACATCTTATATATTGTTTCCTCCAAATATATATACGTTTCTACCTTTTGACATGCACTTCACTTTGTGTATATTTCTAAAAATATATATTATTTTAAAGTAAGAAAGTTATATATCATGAAAGTTCATTCCAAAATGAATCTAGTAAAACTATTTTCATGTTGTCAAGCTTTATGATTTTCTAGATATTATTGGTCGCGTCTACGCTGCGCCCAGAAGAAACACGTTCAAAGGTCCTTGCCCAGGGCTCAATACTCGGCCTGTCCTGTTGGCCTTTTTAACTTGTCCAAATAGGCTTCAGCTGGACCCGTGGCATTTTTAACTTTTATTTGGGTCGGAAAAAAATGGCTCACGGTAGTAGCACTTGGACCAGGACTTGGACCGCTGAAAAGTGACCTGTCCTGCTGCGCCATTCCTATATGTAGGGCGTCCGATGAGATTCATCTCATAGGTTACTTTGAGATTCGTGCTCTATGTCTATCAAACGGCCACAGGTGATCTTCTTCCTCCCGATCAGCTCACACAACCATGGCATCCTCTCCGGCGAGCTTCTTTGACGGCCGGAGAATCCTTGTCGTCGGCCCGTAGAATCTCTTAGTGCGCAGGGTTTGTACCCCCAAGATCTCTTCCACTCCTCCCCGGACATAGAAACATGGGGGTAGGGAGGTGGCAGGCGGTGGGCGGAGTAGGGGTGGGTGCGAGCACAACGGACTAGTTAGCGAGGGAGCGGGCGGCGGTAGCCGGATCCGGCGGCGGGGAGCCGCCGGAGACGGGGAAGGAGGGCGGGGCGGGGGCATCATTCCGGAGAATTTAGCGTGGGAGAGGGCGGTGGTTGCCGGATCCGACGGCGGGAACTGTAGCATCCCGCCTCAATTAATGAGGGGTTAGCTTAACAGGATCGAGATCGGGTGACACTTGACGAAGCAAGAGTCCAAAAGTACACACATATGAGCATAAACAAAATAGAGTACAAAGGAAATTAGTTATTACAACTTGAATTTAGATTTGATTACACAAAAGAGTTTGTAAAGCGTAGCGGAAGCGATATACATCTCGACGATAAATTGTCCTACGATGAAACACATCGAGCCCGTAGATGTGCCTCATTCTCCTAAGCCAAAAGAGCACCTGCAAAAAGATTTAAACAACAAACCCTGAGCAACTAATACTCAGCAAGACTTACCCGTCAAAATGGCCTTCTAAGACCGACTCCTAACATGCAGGGGGCTGACCAAGGTGCTGGAATTTAATTGCCAAAACAGCACTAATACTTGATCCTTATTTTCAAGTTCTAGCCAAATTAAAAGGGTTCTTGCATAAATATAAATATTAGCAACCTATACTAATACATACAAGGTTGCAAGCAATTAATTAAAGTACAAAACAGCAATATATCCATATACATGTGCACTTCTTACTACGATGTGACGCAGTGAACAAGCGGTACTCAATAACCGCGAGGGACGGCGATTCGAATCGATTTACACCTGCAGGGGAAACCCGAAAAACACGACGTACGCACACTCAAAAGAGTCATGCACGGCAACCTTTCGCAAGACACCATAAAGCCGGGCCGCTTAACACCTCTCCCGAGTACACGTCCTCCACGCGATACCCACGAACCACCGAGTCTATCATCATCACTAAAAGAGAGGTGGGTTCACGTCCAACAATACAGTAATCGAGTTACATCGGTTTACTAGTGCCCATATCACTAGCATGCATCCGGTACGTTCAAACTTGCTCAAGCAGGGCCACAACGAACGGTCCTCAACCGACACAAACGGGGCTATGGCGAACAAGGACGACCTTGCCACCTCAACCTACACATGAACTTCCCCGTTCGGTCTCATATTCATCATCATTATATGAGAGTAGAAAAAAAATATACCCGAACCACTTATACCGGGCGGTCTTCATACCACCCGATTTTTCTACCGAGGACTCGACATTAGGCATAGCAAATTCTACCGAGTGGCTGTACAACTCCAACCTATCCCATAGGTAGACATAGGGCAAATGCATCTACGGTTCCATATAACTCCTAAAACGTAATGCACATTTCATGACTCAAATACATGTGACAAAAAGAAAACTTTACAAAAGTAGGAGTGCACCGGGGCTTGCCTTGGGCCTGGTGGTCAGCACAATCGAAGTGTTAGCATCAGCACCGCGATCTTCAGCTACGAGCTCCTCGACCTCGATTCCGGCGTCGGTCCCTATAATGATGCAATGCAAAAATAATAATTACATGCAATGCATACATGAAACTTTGCTAAAAGAATGAGTGCAGCAGCATGGTGATGGTGCTGAGATGATAATCAGAACTGAAATAAAAAGATTTCAAGTTGCTTTCATTTGAAGTATTTTTACGAAAAGCGCCCAATTGCTAGGGTTTCAAAATGCCGAAACACAAAGTTCATTTCGTAATTTTTTTTAACATGGTTCTGGGAGTCAAATAATTTACTTTGCATTTTTCCTAACAGACCACTACTGTGAACAGTGGCATATCCAAAAATTAGGTTAAAATCGTGCAGGAGTAAAATACCAAAAATGCAACAATGAAAAGCATGGAAGTGCAATTACTACTAAAACATGCAGAATTTAAATGTTCCACTTGGTGAACAGTACAGGAATGGCATGAGATGCATATATACCAAAATTCATGAACTTTGCATGTACAGAAAAGGCTACAAAAATTTATTAATGTTTTCGTTCTCTGAATTTTGTAAAATTATGTAGGCTGATTTGTGGTGATGTCCTTGCACCATTGGACAGATCTAGTTACAAGGATTGCAACAAAATTTATTTTGTATTTTTCGGAACTATACTTTATTTTATACCCATTTTACAACTTCTGCTAAATTTCTGAGAAAAGGATTAGGAAAAAGTGAGGCGGCACTGTAGCAGTGCCAATGGCCATGGCGCACGCGCACAGCGGCGGCGGCTGCGCGGCCGCGTTCCGACGAAACTACGGCGAACTGGACGACGAGACCACGGGCTCCGCAACTTGGGTGAGGCGGCGGACCTAGCGCACTAGCACGGAGATGTGCGTGGGCACCGGCGACATGCCGGCGGCGAGAGCGGCGGCGGTGAGCGACGGCATGGTGGTGTTCCAGCGAGCATAGGCGGCGAGAGGGATAAGTAGAGGGGGCATGAGCTTCACCTCGACGACGCGGACCCGGGGGTCGATGATGTCGTCGAGGAGGGAACCCGGAAGTCGATGTTCGTCGGCGGAGGCGGCGGTCCGGCGGTCGGCGTCGGGGAAGAAAGGCGATTCCGGCGAGCTCGCTGCGAGGTTGACGAATATTTCAAGTCAAGGAGGTGCGTGGGGAAGTGAGGAAGACTCGTGTGTGATGAATTGAAGAACCGCTCACCGAGTTGGACGAATTTCCCGGCGGAGTTGAGCTCGTTCATCCGCCGGCCATGGTTGAAATCCTCCTTCGATCTCGAGCTTCACGTGGGGATAAGGAAAAAGGGAGTCCTGGATGGGTTTGAGTGCTCCCTTGCGCACGTTTTTGCAGCAGGGGTCGAGGTCAGGGGAATCAGTGGCGCGGTGGAACGGCGAGCTAACTCGCGTCGGCCATGGCGGCTTGTCCGGGAAGAGGAAGAAAAGAGAAAGAGCTGGCGACGACTTGACCAAAATGAAGGAGAGGATAGGGACGAGGACAGCGCGCTGTTTGCTGCTCTCAAAACGTGCACGCGCACGCTGGTGCAGTAGCAGAGGACGGCGGGAGCAGGTAGCACAGGGAGGAAGAACAGAGAGGAATACGTCGCTACAGTACGATTTCGCATTTTCGCTGAATTTTCCAACGTGCTGAAATTGAGGAGCTCCAAACCCAACCTTCCACGTGTCCAAAAATTCTGAAAAATTCAGGGTTGGAAGTTCAAAGCCACAGGAACATTTTTCCTTATTGGCGAATTTTGAATTTCGGCTCAGAATTTGAATAAAGAAAATTCAAGAAAACAGCCAAAATTTGAATATCTCGAGATTTATTTGGGCTTCTTCCTTTATTCATAAAATTCTGGAAAATTCTCCAAAATTCTAACTTGAGATATATATCTCAGAAACATTTTTGTTGGGTCCCACTCCTGTGCAAGATTTGGAAGTTCTAGTTCAAGCTCCAATTTGACCATATTTGGTGATTTGTTTTCAATTTAACCTCTTAAACAGGATCACTTAACTTCTTGGTAAATTTGCATTAACAACAAGTTTAAAAGTGTCGATTAGAGTGGGATGTTACAGCCCTCCCCCCTTAAGAAAATCTCGTCCCGAGATTTAAACGAGAGCGAAAGGAACGGAAGGAACACGCGGAAATGAGTTTGCGCATACCTCAAATGGGAAGCGAGAAAATCCGGAAACTTTGAGTTCAGAAATTCTTCTTGCTCCCACGTGGCCTCCTCTTCAGAGTGATTGCTCCATTGAACTTTATAGAAGGTGATCGTTTTGTTGCGTGTCACCCGGTCTTTTTGATCGATTAACCTTGACTGGATGCTCGGCATAGGTGAGATCGTCCCGTAATCCTTCAATGTCCTCGAGCACCACGTCAATAGGGGGCTTCAAACATTTCTTGAGTTGTGATACATGAAAAATATTATGAACCCCAGATAATTTGTCGGGCAATTCCAACCGATAGGCGACGGGTCCACATTTCTCAATAATCTTGAACGGGCCAATGTAACGGGGAGCGAGCTTTCCCTTGACGCCGAAGCGCTGAACGCCTTTTGTAGGTGATACGCGAAGATACATGTGGTCACCTTGCCGAAATTCCAAAGGACGGCGCCGCTTATCGGCGTAACTAGCTTGACGGGACTTTGCGGCTTTTAAAATCAGATTTCTCCATTCTAATTATGAAGAAGTCCATTTTACTACCTTTAAGTACTTATGTTGTTGCGAAAGGGCCTGTGAGCCTCAGTAACACCTGAGGTCTTGGATTCGACTCCTCGTGGGAGCGAATTTTTTAGGATTTAATAGCGTTGTGCGTTCAGCGGCAGGCGACGTGGCCATCGATAGCGAGGTACCAGTGGTGACTTCGTCAATCTCGAGGATTTGTCGGCTCAGTCTTCGAAAATGCTCATAGAGGTAGGGTTTGCGTATGTGAGTTCATAGAGGTAAGTGTGTGTGCGTTGTGAGCGTCTGAGTTGTATTGTAATCGCAAAAAAAAAGTATTCATGTTGTTTACTTAACCTCCTAAACTAATTTTTAGTTCGATTTACTCCCTCGAATTATCTAGATTGGTTCAATTCACCCCTTAGTCAATTTTTTATTTTTTGTTTCTCTTTCTATGTGTTATGTTTGAAGCTCAAATTTTGTAGCATGGGTATATGACATTATACTCTATACTAGAAAAAATGTTCCAGATTATTTCATAAATATTTTCTAGCATTCTATCTCACATGTCGAATTGGTATTGCACATTTTCAACATACAAAAAAGTTTCAAAAATTCTTTAAACATTTTCTAACATAAGGTATGTTTTAGCCTATAATCCCATAACATTTTGCGCTCAAACATGATGTGTGCCTAGAGATTAAAAAAAGAAAATTTCATAAGGGAGTGAATTGAACCAATCTAAATAGTTTGAGGGAGTAAAATAGACAAAAATAGTTTAGGATTAAATGAACTAGCTACATGGATACTTGAAGGTGGTAAAATTGACTTCTTCCTTCTATGTAATGAGTTTAATATGAGTGACTAGCTACCTTGGCTGTAAGCAGTATGAAGGTTTTTTGCTACCTTTTGATCACGGCTTTTGCTAAGCTTTCGACGCTTCGAGGCATGAGGTATGGAGGTAATGAACACTTTTCTTTTGTGGGAGGGAGAGAGATGGAGTGTAGTTTGAGATTCTTTAATTAAGCCAAATTTTCAGGACAAATTAGTTGGCGTTGTTTGGGTGGCTTATGTAACCAGAAGATGTAATGTGTTTTAATATCAATGAAATTCTTTTTCGTAAAAAAAAATCAAGAACAAATACATCAACACGATGGGTTATTGTTATGTCGAGGGTGTGCAGCACTTCCTTACGTGTGGGAGTCGAATAGAGGCAGGCTTTTTTATCGATACCCTTAAATATATGGAGGTAGTTTTGCTTTAGAAGTAGTACTTTTTTTTTATCCTCAAGCTCGCTTCAGTTTTATTGATCCACAATTGACCCAGCTGAATCGCAGGCAACCGAGTCTAGTACAAATTCAGCGAGGGGGTCCAGCCAAGTATCTGGCTGTTCCGGGTCCCTACTCAAACTATAACGAGCAAGTTCATGAGCACACTCATTGCCTGATCTAGAACATGAATAAACACAACACTATTGAAATTCATGGACACTAAGCTTTTGCTTCACGAAACAGCACCCCTCCGAGAGACTGATCATGCTTCTCAGATGTCATCGCCATCACTAGATTACTGTAGTCCGTTTCAACCTGAATAGAAACCATACCGTGATCAGAGCATGCTTTCAGTGCCTGCAAACACACCATCGTTTCTGCACAAAGTGCGTCGTGCACTGCCATCAGCTTTCTAGCTCTTACAAGTACTGCACATCCGGCGCTATCTCAAAGAACAAATCCCCAAGCACCTCATATAGAAGTAGTTTACGTAGCACGGAATCGGTGTGGAACCAAATCGTCCGCCGTCACAACTATGACGGCACAGTCGTGCCGTTCTCATCTGAACCGCTCCTTCCAGCTTTAAGGATGATGATTTGCCTCTATAAAACAACAGCCGTGGTTCCTAGGCCCACGTTAATTAGGCCCAATTAGCAATGTTATATCCTACCATCACTATCGTTTTTCCCACGCATCTCTCTCACCACAAATGGGATAGGAGAATTGATTGAGCTCCTAAACCTATGAATATCGCCGCCGGCAGCCGTGTTTGGCCACTGGAGCTCACTCTTGTCTTCCTCCAATTTGGTTCCTCAAGGCTCCTGGGAGAAAGCTCGCGGTGAGCTCACAACTATGATGGCAGACGATTTCGTTCCACGTACCACTGTATACTGTAGCTAATTGCAAAACAAAAAAAAACTTGTATACTAAGTTCTCTTTAAATCGAAATAATAGTGATCGATCCACGTGAGAGTACAAATATGCCAAGTTAATCTACAATATGCTTACTAGCGTACATTCAATGAACTATACCCCAAGTCACTCCTGCCTATCTACCATCTCAATCGTTCGATTGTTCAATTCACCGGTGATGGCAGTAGCGGCAATGCCCCGGCTGATTGTGTCTCTTGACGATGAACACGTGCAGAATGCTCCCCTCACACATGGTGACCCCGAAGTTGCGGAACGGGTGCTGCTTGAACGCCCAGATCTCGACCACGTCATTCTCCTTGAAGCTGCACCGCCGGATGAAGTCGAGGTACCCCTCCCCCTTGACTATCGTGCCGTGGCTGCTCTCCCACCGCGACAGCCGCAGCACCCCGCTGGCGCCGGCGGCGAGGTCCACCAGCTTCACGGGTAGCCCGCCGTGCACTCTCCCCTTCCTCTTCGTCTGCTTCATCTTCTTCCCTGCAGCCTGCTCGCACCCGACGCCATTCTCTGGTCCTGGCCAGCAGCAGCAGCAGCTTCTTCTTCGACTTTTCCTGGGCTCCGGGTCGTAGAGCAGGTTGGCGGAGGCGAGCTCCTCGAAGGTCAGCAGCGGCGGAGGCGGCGCAGCACGCCGTCGGTCGGGATGCGGAACCGGTTCTGGTGCGAGTCGAGGTCGGTGCTCGTCACCGCCTTCGCGTCGATGAAGTGCACCGGCAGGTCGCTCCGGAGCCTCAGCTCCGGGAGGAGATGGTTGCGCAGGCACGGCGGCTCCTTTCCGACGAAGACGGAGAAGGCGGGGCCTGCGGCCGCAGCCAGGGAATGGCGCTGATGGGCTGCGCGTCCACCGGCGGTGCGGCGGCGTTGTATGCCACCACGGCGCCGGCTTCCACCTTCGACGGGCGCGGCCGCTTGGCGGCACGCTGTTGGTCGTCGGCGGGGTCGTAGACAACCATCGCGAGACACCTCTTGCCCATGGTCATTAGGGCAGAGAACTTACGATCACGACGACTTCCTTCTTACGCCGATCACGGAAACCTGAATGAACGGCGCGTTGGTTTGTGAATGTTGATGAGGAGCAATGGGAACTTCGCGTTTTCATTTTACAGGATTTGGCAACAACGCTGATCTCGCTGCCGAGTCGAACTCGTAGTCTACACCCAGTCGACTCCGGAGTCCGGACTCGGCCTCCCGATGCAACGCCGCGTACATGGCCATCCACCGTCGTAACAGCTGTCGCGGTAGTTCGTCTCCGCCTCGGAAAAGGCCGAGGGTAATCCATGTCTGACTCCGACACGCAAAACTCTGGTAGCGAGCAACGGCGCTGCTGCCAGAATCGAATCCACAATCATGGATAAGGGAAAATGCAAGTGTCAGTCTGTTTGACGGGGTGAGCAGTCTGTTTATTTTTTTATTTTTATTTTTTTGAGAGAGAGAGAGGAATCATTTTGAAACTTAAACGCTCTCGCCTACAAGCAAGGATGAAATCCCTCCAAAACTTGCACAAACGCACTCCAAATACTAAGTATGAAATCATTTGAACGAGATGTTCGAACTGATCCCTTTGGCTACTTGCGTGCTTAATACTTAGAATAATAACTGAAATGATTTGTCAATAGTATCCAATGTTGCAAATAGCGGGCTAAAGAGTTTAGCGGAGTGCTCTCAGAAAAGCTATAGGAGCTATAGCGCAGCTATAGCGGCAGCTATTGCCAATAGCGGTTTGCAAAAATAAGTAAACTTTTGGTCAAAATATTAGTAAATTTGTCAATTTCAACCCACGATTCAAAAGTGCATGCGTTTGTCCAAGCGTATCAACGTCCTAGCATGTATTTATTATCTTTTCAAGAGGTGAAACAATCCACAGAATCAAGAAAGAAAGCATCATTTGAACTATGAATGAAACAATTTATCACATCACTTGACTTACGATTTATGAATCATAAATCATAAGCACATAAGTTCATAAATTAGTATAGCGGATAAAAAAAGCGGAGCTATTTAACCGTAAAGCGGAGTTAGCGGCATTAGCGGTAATATATGCAATATCGTCGCGGCATCTATCTCAAAAAGCTATAGCGGAGCTATAGCGGGCTATTTGCAACCATGATAGTATCTCAAGTTTAAACCTCAAAGTTCTGCCATAAATGAAGCTATCATTGGAATCAAGAAACCGAACTGTTTGTGAAATCAGAACATGCAATTGAATATTTATACAAAATAACTAATTTATCATAAAAATTGCATCATTTTGTTAGGTCTCTTCCAAAAATCTGCTGAGACTTAGCTGAAACAACAACCGCAATATGTACAGATAGCTCTACAACTAAATCCTTTTCTGGAAACTAGTCACTGTATATTACAACTATGCTTCGCTTGTCTTACCTTCTATTCATGTTCTATAGTATGGATACACAAGAAGTAATGTCCATGAGCTGCTAGATCAAAAGCTGGGCCAAAAGAATTTCACCGAAGCACAGAATGCTGTCACTGACCTGTTCATCAATTGAAACATCAAAGAATTCGTTAGCAGATTAGCAATACTATGCAGAAGAACAGCAAGAATTGAGGACAAAATCAGCCGTTCTATTTTCAAACTATGTTAGTTTCTTTGTTGTGACGTTTATCGTACTAAGTAACATAATACAATAATCTTTGAAAAAAGATGGCAGTAAAATATTGATATTGCAAGCTAATGGGAATTTCCTTCCAGAACCACTATTGATATTTGAACACAAGAGGGAACAAACATTAGGGGTCCATTTTTTATCAATACGCCATGCTTTGAACAGTGTTCATCTCTAATGGCTGGTTAGTCAAAATTATGTAAATGACACTATGACATTACTCCATGCGGTTGATCTTTGTGGAAACCTACATTACACAGATATATATGCATAGGAAAGTGTTCTACAGTTCGGGAACAGCTAAGAAGTTCTAAAGCTTTTTGGTAACAGGCGTAATTAACGTTACCAGGCAGCTATCACTGATTACTGAACAAAAATTGCAACAATTTGCAGGGAAGAATACATGTTTGTAAACAGCTAGGGGCTGCTGAGACAAAGATGCATTATCCCTAGTTACTGATAACATTCTTGTAAAATATAACTCAAAACAATTCATTAATTTATAAGTTCTCCATGCAGTCCTTTGTTCCACTATTTGCTTGAAGGAATGTGTACCACCATTTTTGGTGTTTACAAAAAGTAAAATAGTTGACAACAAATTTGATGAACAAGCACCATACATGTTGAAATGTATAAAGGTTTAGTCATTACTTACCAATTTAAAATATCATGCTTCGGTAAGCTTGTACGCTCACTCTTGGCTCTGGAATGGACCACCTGAACTTACCTCATTCTTTGCAAACTGTCGCAAATCAATAATCAGCTTTGGAAAAAAAAATATTTCAAGAGTTTATCTGAGTTATTAGAACAGAAACAAACCGTTGTTGTTGTTATTGTCGCCATTGTAACAGGTTGACTGGATGGCAAGATGAAGTTGCTCCAGAAAAGAGTGTCCACTGGATCAGCAGGGCTCCAGGTACTCTTCATTGGTGTGGGCATAACAGTGGCCATAGTGTAAGGAGCTCTTTGCACCAGCAAATCATTCATGTTCATATTAAATGCCGCTGTATCATGTCCAGTAGCAGGCACCGAGGCAATAGCGTTTCTTCAACCATTTCTTTGCTGAGGGTACACTCTTCAGATAATTTTGTAGACTTCTCCAAGAAGTTTTTGAAGGCATCAGACTGAGATAATATACTACATGCTGATACACCCGCAGAAGAAGGCTTGGAATAAGAACAGAAGCCAAGAGAAGGCAACTTATATGGTTCTGTCAGTTGCATCGAATTTCAATAGCTCGGATTTCATCAGAAAGCTCATCTTCTTTCGATGTATATGACTGCCGCGTCTTTTTGGGTAGCCACCATCGAATGTAATTTGTGAGATCAATTTTCCTCTCTAAACCAAAGCGTCCTGCAAATTTCCATCCAATGTGACATCCTTACCTGTAATTTCCAAAAGTAAACAAATTAGTTACGAAATCTCATAGCAACTATTGTCCCTTGGAGATCGATA